>PVHY01030685.1:0-13238 GCA_004024945.1 Uropsilus gracilis
TTACTGGGACTTCACATCAATGGGCTGCAGACTTTATCTTAGGTGCAACTAAAGATATTCTAATTAGCAATATGACTTGCCTTCCCGCTGAGAGTCTAGCAGGACAATTTTAGGTTTGCTAGGAACTTATTCTTAGGGAAATATATCCTGGCCACTGGGCTGCTTGGAATTATTTACTGAGTTAGAGAATGACCTCGAAGAGCCTCTTTGCCTGGAGTCTGAGGGCTTTATCCTTTATGAAAGTTAGTTTTCAGAAACACCCCTTCTGTGGGGACTGAGAGCTACGCCCATGGACACTGTCACCCATGGGTGTTTCCACCGCATGGGTGATGTATCACATAGGTCCCCTGGGGCGAGCCAGGTCAGCTCCCAATAACAGTGCAGCAGTGATGGGTCATCTCTGAAGTATTACACAACTGAGTGTGGAACTCCAGACTGCTTCATAAAAAATAAAACTGAAACCAGGTATTGAATAGATATTGGAAATGCCTTCAGTTATTAAAATGTGTCAAGTACAAACTACACACTCAAGGACTTATAATAATAGGACTACAGATTAATCCTAATGTTCAAGTTACTGAATACCTTTTTCCTTTTACCTCTCTAGTGATTTCATGCATTTCCCCCCATAGTCTCATCTCATTTGTCTTTCTGAGAAGTTAAATATTTTCTGAGTATATGAGGCCCTATTCAGGACAAGGAGTGAGTGATTCATAGAAGACTGTCTCACATATGCAGAGAAAATAGGACTGAGTAATCAATACTGCCACATAATAGACTAGCAACCTGTAGGTTCTCAGGGTGGGGGGATGGTCTCAGCTTCTAGTATGATTTATTTTTCAGGTTCTTGTAATATCTTTCTCACTGAGTATCTCTTCCCTGTTATTCATGTATACATCTGAGATAGTTACTCCCTGATGAAATAGCTCTTCTTACAATGACATCCAACATGACAACAAATACTACGAGACTGTGCAGGTTTTGAGACATTTTTTAAGATTTTAAGATGAGATTTTTCTGTGTTAATTGGTAAAACGAGAGGGGAAGAACCTCTGCAGGTGTACAGGGAAAGCATGGCCATCATGGTCTCAAGACACAGAAGCAACGCAGAAACTACTTTCTATGAGACATGATGAAAAAATCAAAGTTCCCTAAAATCTGATGGCAAATAGTATTTTTTCCTATTATGCCTTACATCTTCTGTTAATAAAATACACATTTATATTTCTTTCATATTCTCATGATTATATAATTCAAATAGTGGCGATCATTTCATTGTGTACATGGGAAAGTACCTACACAAAAATTGATCGATACACATAAAAGATGAAAGAAGTAATACTAACTCTGGTCACTCATTCTAACACACACACACACACAAACACATACACACAAACACACACTTTACAAAGACAGTTATCCAGTGATCTGTGAGGTAGTTTTCCATTTCTTGCATGTAATTGCACAGTAAATTAATGCATCATGAACTCAGCAAATACTTGTTCTATTAGTATTAAATATTAGTTATGTAGCAGCTTCCATCAATAAATTAGGCACTTTACCTAGTCCTTAGCAAAGAAACTCAACACACCACACACTGATTGAGTAGTTATCTTACTCTAAAATTATTGCTGCAAATGTCAAAGTTTCATATTTTATAGATGAGTAGTGTGGAGTGCTGATAATAGATAAAGAGATGTGCCTTAGATAAAGGAACATCTCTTTATCTATTCTCCTCCATCTCTGGCACACTGGAGATGGTTACTGGCAAGTCTCTTATCTGTGACAGTATCCCCCAGCCTTCTAGGAATGTCCCACCAAAGAGACATGTCCCACAGAAGAGGCATGTACCTGGAAGATAAAGGTATTTACACTCACAGGATTTTTTTTCCTGTTAGGTAATGAATCCCACATCTTCCTACCCCAGGTGCTACATACCACAGAATCCTGGTTTTTTTCACTCATTGTAATCATTCCCTGCCAAGGTATATAAGGGGACTCTGAACTCATAATAAATGGGTTGGATCATGTTCACCAAGTCCTGATCACTGATGTGAGTTTGCCTCTGTCTCAGATCATTATCAGTCTCTTTCATCCATTCTTCTTCTTTTCCCATCCACAGCTTCCAACAAGTAGTAAAGCCGTAGTTCACTGTGTGTGTATGTGTGTGGTGTGTGTGTGTGTGTGTGTGTGTGTGTGTGTGAGGGATGGGTGACATCTCCATCAGGTCATCTATGCTGGGCATGTTAGTTTTTATCTTGACTTATGTAACTTGTGCTGTGGTGAACACAGACCTGAATAAAGCTTGTCAACTTAATGTTTTTGTCTTCCTCTGATAAACAGTCAGAAGTAGGATGATTGCATCATATGGTATTTCTATTCTTGCTTCTTTTGGAGCTACCATATGGCATTCCAAGCTAGCAGCAGGGCTTCACACTGCCAGGTATAATACACAAGTGTTTTCTTTCTTCTACATCCCGTCCTCACCAACACTCGGTTCTCTTCTGTAAGATGATGGGTGAAACTCAAGGGCCTTATGTTAAATAAAACTAGTCAGTTGGGGAAATAAAACACTGTGATTCCACTCATCTGTGGGATATGAAAAAAAACAAAACTAAAAACAAACAGAATTTAGACTGGTAGTTGCCAGAAGAAGAGGGTGACGTGGATAAAATTTCTGCTTATAGGAGGAATATAGGAAAACCAGACAAAGGATCCAAAGAAAGGAAAAAAAAAAACAAACAAACAGCAATTAAACTTTAGATCTGAGACATACAACAGGGAGTGGGAGGAAGAGGTGTCAAAATTGGAGGGGAGAGCATAAAGGATTATGGAGAAGGTTCACAGGTGATATGGTGGTGGGAAACTCACGGGGGGGGGGGAACGGGAATTAAATACTGTGTAAAATGAATCAACCATGTAAGAAAAAATTTTCTTAAAAAGTTAGTTGATGGAAGGCCGGGCATGGTGGCTCGTGCTTGTAAGCTTCAGCTTATGAAGCGGCCGGGGCTAGGGATTGCGGTTCGAGTCCCGCCTGGGGCCCATAGCGAGAGCTAGTTCCAAAAAAAATAGCTGGGCATGGTGGTGCGCGCCTGTAATCCCAGCTACCTGGGAAGTTGAGGCTGGGGATTGCTTGAGTCTGTGGTACCCCTGGCAACGAGAGCCTGCGGTTCCATGGGCAAAATTGGCAAGACCTCTTCTCAAAAATAAATAAAGTTAGTTGATGGAGGATGGAAACATATATTAGCTACAGATGTCAAACCACAGTGTGCACACTATGTTGTCACCAGTATTAAATGTATTTACAAAATGATTGCTGGATAGCTATAATATAATTTGGCATTTATCAAGTCCTACTAAGTGTTCCTGAAAACTTCAGTGTAATGATTCCATTATTTTAAAATCAAATGAGAAATATTTGAAAGAGAAATTGTTCCTTCATTTTGCTCTTTAAGTATTTACATATTTTAATGTCCACTGGATGAACTAGTAAACATAAAGGGTGGTTGATATCTTTGACAAGTGGACTCAATTCAGTAGGAGGTAAAATTCTAAATGATGAGCTCATTCTAAATGATGAACTCTTAAAGGTTTCTCAGGTTCCTGAAAATATAGTCAGCAAGGAGTTCATCAGAAACAGCTGTTATAAGGATTAGAAAATTAAGGGATGCATTATATAGTGAGGGCTACTATGAAATTAAATGTCAGGCTAGTTAGTGATGAGAAAAAATGATGCTAACATATTGGAGACAAAAATAAAGACTCTAAGAGGGAGCACTTGGCAATTATGTTAAATCAGATCACATTTCCCCCTTAGCATATCTCAATATTTTAGAACATTATGAATTACACCTTCATATCTTATTAAAAATTGGTAATGTCTAAAATCTTAAACAGAAAAAAAATTTTATAAGGGCAAACATGAGTTTCTTTGTCTACTAAAGCCAAACAAAATGTCCTGGGTAAAAGGTTCTACTTCAAAAATGCCCATCTATTTTGACAATTGGAAACAACCCAAAGGTCAGTCAATAAATGAATGGTAGACAAGATGGCATATCTGCACATAAAACAGACTTTTATTCTGCAATAAAAATGAGCGAGCTGTGATTGCATACATTAACGTGGGTGACTATCAAAATAACTGTTGAGAAAATATAATATATAATAAAACCTAATCTAGATTGTTAGAAAGCAGATCAATGATTATATAGGTTCTGAATGGGTTGAGGGGATTATAAGAATGTATACCTGCTAAATTATATTACTCAAATGTTAAATTATATACCATAAATACATAAAAATTTGTTGTATGTCACCTACTCTTCAGAAAGCTGACTAAAAAACTAAAATCTGAAGGAATGGCATTAAATACAAGTTCTGTATGGTTGGAATTCATTCTACTTTATCTTAACTGTGACAATACTAAACATAAACAAATGGCTGGCACATAATACACACTTACCAACTATTTATTGAATCGAAAATACTGAAAACTGCCAAGTGTTTGCAGTTATTGCATGTAGCTACTGTTTCCTACCTGTTCATTAAAAGGTAAAATGAAGCACAGATTGGGCTTGTGGAATAGAGTCTGAAGAGTATAGTTCTAGCCCATTACTCAAGATTCCTGCAGCAAAAATATAGACATGGAAAGGAAGGCAAGAATTCCTATAGCCAATCTTGTGTTCTGAGAAGGAGGAGGGTTTCCTAGTCTTGTCTGATAGAATTGACCAGTTTACATCCAACTTCCCCATCTCAGGTCCAATAGGTGACTGGAAAACTGAGCTATGAGCAGCCCAGGCAGCCATATCCATGACCTGTCCATGACCTGCTACCACTGGCTCCATGACCAAATGCAGAGGAACAAGCCTTCAGCTGTATGCTCCTATTTATAATGACATGCCAAGCATGCATGTTTGAATAACTCCGCATAAAACATTAAAAATATGTACATACAAAATGCCAAATGTATCTATACTTTTGTGACATGGGTTCATATTGGTGGATTCACTTCATAAATGAATGCTAATAACTGTGATTGCAAATTGAACACTCACTTGAGCAATCTAATTGGATGTGATCCATTTTTATTCTTATTGATTTGTATGTCATTAAGTTTGGCCATGAAAAGCCACAGCAAATCTTAAAAATAATTCCCTAAAAGTCACAGATGGCTGCAATATTTCCTAACAGGTCATTCTCAGTTTTATCCATTACATGAATCATTTCAGATTTTACCAATTCTCGCAATCACTTCAAGTCATGAACTTAACAGAGTTACAAGGGCATATATATTGATAGTGAAACTATTAAATGTCTAAGAAAAATAATACTGTTTCATAACTCAAGTTAATTAAACATTAAATCTATGAGCAAAGTCATTTAAGTAAATATATATTCCAATTTAAGTAAAAAATCAGTACTTCCTTCTCATTCATTCTAGTTAACAAAAGATAAAGTCAAATAACTCCCTACTCTTAGCTAAAGACTATACAAAGAAGGGATAATTAAGTTTAGAAGCAGCTACTGAAGCTTCTACTTAGTAGCTCCCTTCATGTCTTAGTTCACAGAGATCTGAGTAGGGTCTTTAAGTTTCCTCATGGAATCAGCAGGATTCTATATGAAAATCAACTCCTTTGTTAGTAATAATTAAAAAGAGAAAATGAATTAATAATTTCACCTGCAATTTAAATAAGTACTTCTTTGAAATTGAGCACTGATTGGAAGTCAAAGTGATACAAATATCTGCAAATGCAACCTATTTTTTGGTATTTTTTAATGCAGAATACTTGTTTATCAATTGTTTGTCTTGCTAAATTTTGAAGTGAACTTAACAGATTCAAAACTCTGTAATTCTTTCTCACCCAGTTCATTACCATCATAAATGACTTCCATTTTCTCTGGAAAGAAACTGGAAACATTGTTGGTGCTGAGAGCTGGGAAGCTGATTATCATGGAGTTGGGAAAACTAGTGAAGTAGCTGATATAGAAAATGGGAGAGCGACAAAAGGCACCCTTGCCACACTAAAGACTCAATTGAGTTGAACAATGTAAATTAACATTGGGAACACTTTTAAGGTGCTATGACTTACGTTCATATGGGCTTTCCAGTCATCTGTGAGTTAGCATGGAGAATAAATAGCAGGGCGCTTTCCATTTACCAGTCTGGACCTGACAAACAGCTCACCTTTTTAAAAACCCGAAAAAGTTGAATGGTCACAGAATTGAGTAGGTTCAAACTACCAAGGGAGAAAGAGTGGGACAGAGAATGGCAAACTGAAAACTGACCTCTGATGTGAAATCTGAACTTGAATTCCAAAGAGGGAGGAAAGCAGTGTTGAGAGAAAAAACAGAACATAGTCCTGAGACAATGGTGCAAGGAAACTCAGTGGACAGGAGAGAATCATGTGACT
Organism: Uropsilus gracilis; assembly: GCA_004024945.1. Taxonomy (NCBI): domain Eukaryota; kingdom Metazoa; phylum Chordata; class Mammalia; order Eulipotyphla; family Talpidae; genus Uropsilus; species Uropsilus gracilis. Next base: position 6,411 of record PVHY01030685.1, read on the forward strand.
AATAGACCAGATGATGTTGCAGATGTGAGACCAGTAATCAGCAAAAAGTTCTGGAGACATCAAATGAGTGATCTGCTTTTCCCAATTGTGAGCAAGTGAACGTGCTTTCCTTGGAAACTGTGACAAAATCTAGAGCTTGTTTGGCTTGCTGCATTTACCCTCAGCGGAAGGCTATTTTACAAAGGGCAGGGGTAGGGAGGGGTTCTAGAAGTAGTAGAGAATATCACACAGGCCTGCCCCCCCCCAACCTCCTTTTGAGCCACAGTGGGGGAGAATAAACAGCATATACCTCAGAGAACTGCAGAACTTTCTCATTTCAGTACAGCAAGTGATGTGGAAAGGAGAAGCGGCAAATGGGAATTTATTTTACAGAATCCAAATTGTGTAGGAGAACATTTTAGGCTGAGAGAAACTTTAGTTGAAGGGCAAACAGGAGAACAAGGTGGGAGAAATAAGCACCCAAAGAAGATAGGCTCCCCATGCTGGGGCATGGGAAGGCGGGGATAACAAGAAGACAAAGTAAGTCGTTTCAGGAGAACATAGCATTGCCTTGGCTATTATTTAAAGCCATACCCAAACCAACTAAACAAGCCACACCAGGCCAGAACTAGGTCAATTTCCAGAGATGTCAGGGGCTCGCCCCACTGAAGGACGGTGGATTATACTCACTGTCTTTTACACAAGTGCTATAAGGTTTTGTGTTGTATCTGTGTGTATTCGGGATCCCGGTGTTAGACATGTAAAAGACATAATTAAAAAAAAATAAAAGACATCATCTCATATGCTCAAGTAGCAAAAGACATCAGGAAGTGGGAAGGACTGAAAAACAGAGGTTAAAATTCAGACTCAGTCATCACATTAAAATTCACATTAAAAAAGAAAAAAAAAAGCTGGGATGTTATCTGGAACCTGGAAAACAGGCCTCAGAGAAGTGCCAGGACTTCAAAGGAAATGCACAGCTGGAGGAAAACACATGTTCCATCCCTGCAGGATCAGAAGCAACTTGACAGATAAATCAAAGGGAAGCCAGATGAGGCCAGTGTTCCCATTGACCACATGAGACTGAAAAAGGCTCCATTAGGGGTGTTTTGCAAGTGAGCCTCCCACTGACTCAGTCCCAATGGTCAGCCCCGCCATGGCCCCGGCCAGGTAGAACATGGGACCCTGGTACACACTATCTGACCCCTAGAGAGGAGGAGAGGCCACCTGCGCCTTATCGCTATTTTCAGACCAACAGTCACACAGCCACAGCCTCTCCTTTCGGAAACATGCAGCTGCAGGAGCAGAGAGAGGCTTGAACTTCCTCCAGGCAGCGACAAACATCATTCTAGTAAAAACTATGGGAGATGATCGGCCAGGGCAGCAGGGCCTGGATAATGTTTCCTTTAAGTACTGATAAGGAGAAATGCATCAGTTCTTCTGGGTGAGTGCTGGGGGGAGGGGGAGGGGATGTCTTTGTTCCCTCCAGGTCTGTAAGGTTTTCCCCGGTTGCCTGGACTTTGCCTAGGTGCACTGTTGTGCATGTTAGGGTCACTGGTGCGTCCCCATTGCGATGAGTGGGTGTGGGATGAGCCTGTTGAGCGTGGGGTCCATAACCTGCACCTCGAGCTGCCAGGACAGGCAATGGCCAGCCACACACTGGGTGGGGGGGATGGGGGCTGGGAATCGAAGGAGTTTATCAACATGACTTTTTTTATATAATTTTATTTTTTAATTGATTGCAAACACATATATTTTACATCATTGTCTACCCTGAGGTTCTCCCACCACCTTGTCACCCGTGAACCATCATCTTAATCTCTTGTGCCCACCCCTCCCCCGATGTTACCCCCTTCTTGTTCTATGCTTCGGTTCCACTGACAGTTTCAAATTTTCTGGTCCTTTTTCAACATGACTGTCTCATGATACATGTGGTGGTTTGGGTCTTGGTTTAGAAGTTAAGTGACCCATGTTTATATTCATCAACCCAACCCACAGTACAAAGGAGGCCAAGACTGGGAATTGCTTGAGTGTGTGGGTTTGAGACCCGCCCAGGGAAACATATCAAGACCTAGCCTCCAAAAATTAGCTGAGTGTGGTGGTGCATGCCTGAAATCCCAGCTACCTGGAAGGCTGAGGCTGGGGATCTCTTGAGTCTATGGTATCCCAGGCAATGTGAGCCTGCAGTTCTCCAGACAACATAGCGAGATCTAGTCTCAAGAAAAAAAAAAAAAGGAAAAAGATAGGTCCATTCCAATTGAAATATTTAGTCTCAAGTATTTAACCCTATTTCTTTCCTTTATTCCTATTTACCTATTGAAAAATGCTCATTTTGCACTCATCCATTTAGGATTAATTTTTCAGGGCTACTTTGAACTGCTGCTGAGTTTACCACATATTGTGAATAAGAGATAAAAACAGGACCCATATCTTGTAAAAATCACTGTCAAAATGGTGAAAAATAAAGCAGAATTTAAACATCAACAGTAAAAATTCAGGGTTCTGAGTGCTGCTCATAGGACAAAGTGGTCTCTGGGAAGCTTGCAGATGGAGCTTGTAGCCCTGTGCTTTGCTGAAATGCCAAACCCTCCACTTGAATAAGGTACCGGTTCTCCAGGATCAAAGCCTGTGCCAACCTCTCCCTATCAAGAAAAAAAAAAAATCCTCACTGAACACATTTTAGCAAGCCACTGACATAGTTTAGATTTGACTGACTGCATGATAAACTGCCGGGCAACGTGATCCTCTCTGCTAGTAATTCTGTGTCCTGATCTTGTCTTAACATTTTTCAATCATTTATGCAAAGGAAAAAAATCACCCCTTCTCTACATTGGGAAATACATAAACTTAGCCTGGCTAACATTATTTTTCTTAGATATGGTTCTAAAAACCGTTTTGCTCACATTTCCTCTCCATGTTGAATTAGGATCCTTCAGGGTTTATAATATTGTGCTTATTTTGTATTTTTTTAAAATCACATGAAAAATAACTCTGAGACTTAAAGAAACTCTTTGGCTAACTTAGCTCTAAATTGGGTGGGCGATGGATATTTTACTGGAAAAGAAGGGACACAGAATCTATTATCAATTTGAAATGAAATGGTGCGAAGGTAAATTACTTTCTAAGCTCCAGCATTTTCTGTTTTGCTGTATTCTTTTGTTAAAGCTCTGCTGAAAAGCTATGGCTCTCACTTCTTTTCACTCTTACTACTTATGAGTTCTATGCTGACTTTCACATCACCTCCATTTTAGTTTTATTTGACTTTGCTGACACAGTAACTCTTCTGTGTTGTGATTCACCTATCATTTCAAAGTTGTCTCATGACCTAACTATCCTAGGTCCTATCCTAGTATAGAATCACCTAACTTTCAAAATTAAATCTTTAAAACTAAAATTTGTGTTCTTTGATGTGTACAAAAATGCATATTGCCATGCTATCTGCATACAATTACTATGAAAATATCCACTTTTTGAACTATCTCAAATTCAAAGGCTTCTGCACAGCAAAGGAAACAGTAATTCAGAAGACACCCTACTGAATGGGAGAAAGCATTTCCATACCATTTCTGAGGAACTGGTATGCAAATAGCTCACACAACTCAACAAAAATGAAGCACTCGATTGAAAAATGGTCAGAAGAACTAAACAGACATTTCTCTAAAGAAGAAAATAAGACGACTGACAGGCATATGAAAAAAATGTGCATCACTTATGACAGGGAAATGCAAATCAAAACCACAATGAAATTCTACCTCACATCTGTTATAATGACCTGCATTAAAAAGAAAAAAACTAAAACTAAAACAAGTGATGGTAAGGATGAGGAAGAAGATAATGCTCCTACACTTACACTGCTGGTGGAAATGTAAAATGACCCACTACTATGGACAGCTCAGTGTAGTTAACTCAGAACACTAAAATGACCTGCCACTTGACCCAGTGATTCCACTTATAGGCATCTACCCAAAGAACACAAAAGCACTTATTTGAAAGGAACTTACACACCTGTGTTTACTGCAGAGCTATTTACAAAAGCCATGCTTTGCAAGCAACATAAATGCCTCCTAAAAGATAACTGGATCAAGAAGGTGGGGAGTATATACACCATAGGATATGACTCAGTGATCAATAAAGATAAACTCATGTCATTTGTAGCAACATGTTTGGAGCTGGAAGGGATTATGCTAAAACTAAGGAAAAAGATAAATTTCAGATTATTTCACTTACATGTGGAATAGAGAAACCAAACAAAGAATCTGGTAAAAGACAAAACTAGCAGGCAGAGGAGAGATCTGAGGCATCCAGCTGGGAACTGAGAGGGGTAAAATGGGAAGGAAGAGCACCAGAGATTGTGGTGATGGCTCATAGGTGACCTGTGCTAGGAGAGTTAAGAGGACTACATCTGCTTTGAATGTAGGAGGCAGAAAGTATAAAGATTAGTAGATCATGTTAATTACATAATTATGCAGAATTTATTTTTGCTGTCTGCTTCACTGATGTATTTGATCATTAAACACAACTAGGATAAAAATTTAGTGTGTCTTATAGTGAAAAGTAAATATTGAATCAAGGTAAATATACTGATATTTTTTTAAGCAATGCATATTTGCATCCAGGTATCTATAGGAGAGTTGCTACTTTAATAAACACCTGAAAGGCATTCATATAATTTATGTATCAATAACATCAACTTGAAGTATCTCAAAGTTCATACAACACATTCAATTTTAACTGATTGTAATATATACAATGTAGCATAACATGTATATAGTGCATATGTCTAGTAGCATGTTTTATGGGTCAATTGCTCAATAAAGTTGGCAACTATCAATAATTCACTATTATTATGAATCTACTGCCAGACATACTCAACATACTCATATCTACTTTCTAAGAGTATATATACTTTAGATGTCAATGATACCACATTGAGTAAAAGACATGAATTCTAACCAGTCTATAGAAAATAAGTAGAACACATGACAGTGACTAGTGCTATGAAGAATAAAAAATCTGAATTTTACACAATGATCTGGTAAAGGAGCATGAAAGATATTTCAGTAAGGGACAAAGCCTATGGCTACACAGTATTATTATTAAAAAAGACATAAAACATTAGTTCACTAAGCCCCTTTGAAGATGAAAGACCTCATATGCTTATCTCTCAATGAATTTCAACAAAATCATATGATAAAAGAACATAAGTATTACATAGAAGGAGCCTGGGAACTTAAATCAAGAATCCAAGCCCCCTATAGTGAACCCTTGAACTTATAGGGGAACAGACCCATGTAAAGTCAAAAATCTGTCTTTAACTTTATAGTCAGTATTAGACACATGAAGAAGCATGAAACTAGACCGGATCTCACACCAGATACAAAAGTCAACTCAAAGGGGACAGAAATGGGGATGGAAGACCTGAAACCATGAAACACATAGAAGGAAACACTGGCAGAACACTCCGTGACATAAGATTGACTGATGTCTGCATATTCATCCCCAGCAGTAAGAAAACATAAACTAGGATTACAGCGAAGTAAAAATAAAGCTTCTGCACAGCAAAAGAAACCGTAATTAAAAAGAAAGGACACTTCGCTGAGTGGGAAAAATATTTGCATCCCATACATCTGACAAAAGGGCTGAAGTAATTTTTATGATATTTGTCAGGAACTAAGTTTAAAAATAAGCTTTCTCTCCAGAGGAAGTCAATTCCATATTTTCCTGTTTTTCAGAAATGTTCATCATAACTAACAAAGCTGTTCATTTTAGGTTGCTATTTCATGCCTCTTGGGATACTGAGATGACTTTCCTGCCCAAGGAAATTTAATGAGCTATCATGTAAATTAATCAGAGCATTGGGATTTTAGGCTCTTCTAATCAACAGTTTCTAATGAAGATATGATCAGAGAGAAATGGTGAAAATGAGAAAAACAAGGAATAAATCCACAAAGAAGTCCACTCAATATGAAGGTGGTTTTCAGTTTCAAATATAGTAGGTGTTACACAGCTGTGCAATATCATAAAGCAGTTTATCCTGAATTTTACATTTATTCCAGATTATATTAAAGTTTGGTGAAATAAAGCCCAACTTTGGCATGAACAAGAAGACAATCCACAATTACTATCTTATTGTTCCCATCAATGGGCACATTTTCTACATGAATCTACAAACCTATCAAGAAATACATATACAGAAATTTAGCTTGGACTGAGTTGCTAAAGGGGGTGGGGAAGGAGCGCACCTGGAGCGTAACCGCGCCAACCCCAAAGTCCCGAGAGTGGACTGAGGCTCTCGGGGAACAAAGAGTCACCTGCAAAGGGGACTCCGACCCGGCTGAGAGGAGCAGCTAGCACACCAGCACCTGGGGGAGGAGACCACGCAGACCAGGTAGGCTTCCTACCTAGAGCCTGTGGCGTCTCCCGGTCATCAGGGAAACAGCCAGAGGCAGGCAGATCGGCCATTTGCATCTCTATGGACCCTGGCTATTCAGCCTAACTTTAGCTCAGACTGAGTTGCTAAAGGGGGTGTGGAAGGAGCGCACCTGGAGCGTAATCGCGCTGACCCCAAAGCCCAAAAGCACCGGCACCGCTACGCGGCTCCGGTGCAAACTCAGAAAACAAGGACATTCACTACAAAAAGCACATAAGCTGCGTTAAATACAACTATATAGGCTTCAACATGCCTACTACTAGAGCGGTAGTCACCCAATACGTAGAGCAGATCCGAAAGGAAAACACAGGAAAAAGGAAGAACACAAACACTCAAGCAAGCCCTAAGAAAAATAACTCACCACCTAAGGATAAACAATTTGAAAAAACCAACATGGATGACATCGAAGAAATGCTCCA
>PVHY01030686.1:0-13250 GCA_004024945.1 Uropsilus gracilis
AGGGTACCACAGACTCAAGCAATCCCCAGCCTCAGCTTTCCAGGTAGCTGGGATTACAGTGCATGCCACCACACCCAGCTACATTTTTTTGGAACTAGGTCTTGCTACATGCCCCCGGCAGGACTCCAACTGTGATCCCTGGCCCCAGCTGCAGCTTCCTAGGCTGCAACTTACAGGCTTATGCCACCATGCCCGGCATGTTCCCCCTTCTAAAGAATGTTTCATCCCCTCTCCACTATTTGGTAGTTAACTTGTTCTGTAGACTTCAGAGGAAAACCCATCGTTTCTCCACCTTCCCAGATGGGATTAAATTCTGCCTTCAAAAAGTTGCCTAAATGTGTAAATTTGTGCACCCATCCTAAAGCACTGTGCCAGTAAACACTTTTCTCTGACTGGCCATAGATCTGTGGAAGGGTAAGAGCTAGGAAATTTTAATTTTCTTTCTGGTTCAACATCTGAAACGATATTTTTTCCTAAGTATGATATCAGTAAAAATCTTTGATTTGAAAAGTCTAGGGACTTGATGACTTCCACCTCAAACATAGTTCAACGTTCTACTCCTAGGAAGGAAGATTTTAGTCTCATAGGTGACTGGGCCTCAGAGTCTTTCTCAAGTATTTGTCCATGGTTCTACTGGGACAATAGTGGATTCCCTGAACTTCCAATTCCATGGACAAGCCTGGTAAATGAGGCTCTACTTTCTGGGCCCGAGTCCTTGTAATCAAGTAGCCAGCCAGCAGAGTCCTGAGAACTGTTTTTAAAAATAAACAAGCAAAAAAACAGGATCAAAATGGAGTAATTCATGCCAATTCCCCTACTAAAATTGACTTAATGCCTAACCTAATTGTAGCTTTAACCTTTACCCAAGTGGAAATTTAAACTAACCAGTGGAGAGTTTCCTGGCCTGTTACTGAGGTCATCTGCATGATAAGATCCCTTACATTCCCTTAAAAGAAGGTGATTTTGCCTGAAATACCTTTCTTTTCTTTTGTTAATAACCTCATTTCACCCTCTTTCTGACTACAAACACTTTCTGTTTTGTACCACTGCTTACAGCACCTTTTTGCTTGCTAGATGGAATGCTGCCTAGTTAATTCATCTTTTAGTAAAGTAAATTAGATCTTTAAAATTAACTTGATTGGATTTTTGTTATTTAACAGGATGAACATTTAGAAGTTGACCCGCTTGCCTGCCCCAAATCACGGGCGGATTCCCTCAGGCACCCCTACCTGGTATCCTGCCTTTGCCTTCCCTTCCAGCTACTCATCCCACTTACCCAGCTCTGTTGGGTAGAATCCTAGAGTCCTGTTGGAGATTCTTTTCCACCCCCTTCCCTTTAATCACTAAATCCTACCACTTCCCTTCAAAATAAGGTGTTCTTTCTAGATTAAAAATTCAAATCATGCCATCACTCCTTTGTTTAAAACCATTCAACAACTAGCACTTCAGAATCAAGGCTAAAATTCTTAACATTCTTAATTTAAAAATTCTTAAATTTTAAAAATAAGGGGATTTATAATCCTTTCAAAACCAACAAGAATCTCACACAATCTTAATTTTTTCCAGCTGTCAATACTACTTAAAATTGATGAGGTCTGCATTAAAATGTTAAAAGTTGCCATTTGGTCTGAACAGATGTAACTTCCATGGGAATCCTTTTGTTCTCCTCCTACTTTACTTTACCTGGGGATACCTCCTAAGAAGGTGATTGTGTGTATTGAACCAATCTTCCTGGCCAATTGTAGGGCAATCAGCCTGTTCAATGCCCAATTGTCATGTATACATCAGACTCACCAGTCTTACAGTTCTATATTGGTTCTAGTGGTCACACAGACACTTCAGGCAGGGCAGGGCAGGGCAAGGCAGAGCAGGGCAGAGCAGGAGGCCAGGAAGCTGGTGAGCCCCCCAGCCCTTCAAAAATCTTCATGCTTTTTCCTCTGGGCTCTCATTCTCTTGTACTCTCTCTCATGCTCTCTGTAAGCTCTCTTGTGCCCTCTGCACCCCTTTTACCCCATTTCTCCTAGGCCCAGGTGTGCACATTTACACATGCACACACCCACTGCACCACACAATCATGGGGAAGACACAGAACCACAGGTGCTGGCTATGTAGATCAACAGAGGAAAAAGCCAGAAAAATTCACTTACCCTACACTATGTAATCAAGTTTATTAAGGCAATCACAGTAGAAAGGACATGTGGGTGAGAAGGGGGCTAGAGGATGAGATTTCTAGTAATAAGAAAAAAACCTGGGCACAAGAGATTAGGATGATGGTTCATGGGTGACATGGTGTTGGGAGAATCTCAGGGTATACAACAATGTAGATATATGTGTGTATGTGTGCAATCAATTAAAAAATAAATAAAAATACATTTTCAGAATCTTTCAAAAAAAGAAAAGAAAAAGACTGCAAAGTTGGCCCATCTGTCCATCTGGAACTCCTACTTTACCAGTATGCTACAACTGGTCCCCTCCCTTTAAAGGCAAAAAAATTGAAGGAATGTAAATACTCAACAGTGATGGAGTAATTTGTAAACTGCAGTTGGATTTATGTGTGGTCATTGTAAATGGAAGGTTTTGAATGTTGTGGAGCAACATAAACAATGACATAATAATGTCACATTATATGTAATGTAGACAAGCATCTGAGCCGAGAGGTGATCTGAGGATGTAAACTGGTGACAAAAACATAGATTTGCTAAGTTCATAAATCTAATTGGTTGCTCAGTTTCCATTTCCCCCATTTATGAGCTATGTGGTCATCTATAAGTTACTTCTCAGGAATATGGTCCCTTCTTTTTTGACTATTGGTAATAAGCTGAATTGTCTTCGAGTATTAGATTTGATAATGCTTGTTAAAGTTCCAGGCATAAATCAGGAATTCTATAAATATTGTTATGCTTCCACTTCTCTATGCTGTATGTATATGTTAGCATGTGACTATCTAATATATATTTATGCATATTATTAACAATATTTTTAAATTTTATAAGAGACTTTAAGAAAATAATGACAAAAGAGTAAAGACACTTTTACTTTCCCAACCTTTTTCAATTATTTTTGCTATGTAACAAATGGGTTTAAAACCTAGTGGCTTCAAACAACAACCCTTTCATTATATCTCAAGATTATAACAGTGGTGAGTAATTTGTACAAGTGTCAGTGAGGCAATTCTTTGGCTACTTAACTGAGGCTACTCAGCACTATTTATCTGGTGATGGAGCTGATCTAGGGGGTCAAGATGTCTTCCTCATTCATGAGTCTAACACCTTGGTGAAGATGATTGAAACTATTGACCAAGTGAGTCACAGGAAGAGGAACTACAATATGCGAATATGTGAGATTTCATAAGTTCAGTGCAACTCTTCCAAAATAACAAGATGCTTTGGACCATAAGTGAAAGAAAGCTTACATCTATTTTTGTGATTCCAAAAAAGGTCTTCAAATGACCCTTAGAGGGTGTGGAATAGATCCCAGGTCAAGCTGGGAAGAAAGACAATTCAAGGAAATATGAAAGCACTAGCAAAGGCATACATGTGAGAAAATAAGAAACCTTACTGGGGATGAAGGAGTAGGTAAATTTTGAATGATATGGTTATGGCTGCTAAATCTGAATAGGCCATCCTGTGAAGAATTTCAGAATGTCAGGATGAGTCTACTTGGATCTTATTTGATAAACAGAGGGGAGGTCTCAGCTGGTCTGAGGTGAAAAATGCAAATTCCTATAGGGGGTCAGGTAGGGAAGATAAAGGATACATGATCTAGGTATAAAAATAATCAACTTGGAGGCTGTTCCCGCTAAACTTTGTCTCCCAGTTACCTTTCTTTTCTTTTATTTATTTATTTATTCTTTTAATTTATTTTGTTTTTTAGGTTACAACTTCTATGTTATTATTATTTTTTCTCCCTTCCTCCTCCCTCTGGTGCCCCTTCCATTCTCTCAAACCCTACTCTTGTTTCTTAGCTGTGCTGTGTCCCTTCATCTCTTTCCTATGTTAGTGTCTTTTCTCTGGGTGCGGGACTGTGTTGTTGGGACCAAGCAAATCTTGCTGTTAGATTTTCAGTCTTAAGTTTGCGTTGGGTGGCCAAGTTCTATTCATTTGTGATCTGTCCATGTTTTCTTGCTGCAGGCCATCCTCTCCAAACCAATCCCCTCTCCATTATTTTGTTACTTATCCTTATTCCCTGTTACCTTTCAGTGATACAGATCCACTTGATCAAAATCTTTGTTTCCCAAAAAAGTTTAGATTCTTGATAACATTTCTCATGCTAAAAATTTTTTTCTTACTTTTAAAATGTTACTTAAAAAACTGTGCGGGCTAAATAAAACTTATCTACTGGTCAGATGAGGTTTATGGGTAGCCATTTTATGCTACTGGCTCATTTTGCTATTTGTGTGAATGAACTGTGGTGAGAAAGAGTGTCCAAGGCAGATACTATGAAGGAAAGGGAAAGTGAGGGAAAACTTCAGCCTGAGGAGTCAGTTGATTTGGTTTTCCTCCTAGTTTAACAAAGAAATCTTAAAGAATTCATCTCTATGTTTCCACATACCTTTTGGAATCTTTTCTACCCCACAACAGTTTGCCAGGGAACTTTGGTTTGGGTCTGGTTCTCACTTGTCAACTTTCTAACTGAAAATTTTATACAACAACATCCCATTTCAATAGTTAGGGGTGAGGTCACACACAAATATTCTTTGCTCCTTTGTGTGTGTGTGTATGTGTGTGTGTGTGTGTGTGTAAAATTTCCTCCTTCTGAATTACTTTCTTAAGAACTATAAGGCTGGACTTTCAGAGGTTGGCAGGAACTGAATTATAGAAACAAAATCTTTTGTTTGCCATAGACTCAAGTGGGCCTCTGAACTTATAATCCAGGTTGGCTAATTTAGAGTCAAAGGTTATTAGCAAACCACAGTGGAGGAAAATGTTCTATATTATGCCTAGGCATTGGGATGACAGGTAACAATTGAAAGAAACATTAGAATTACGGCACTAGGTGAGGTTTTATTTGCTGTGTAACCTCAGACAAGTCATCTTCTTCTTTTTCAGTTACCTCATTCATAAAATATAACCATAAATATTCACTTTCCATGGATTTTGGACTCAGTGACACCATGGATACAGAAGCACCTGACAGTTATGCTAGATCATAGAGAAAAGAATGAAGTTCTTAGAGCTAAAGAGACATGGATTTATTCTTGGATTTATTCTACTACTTATTATAACAGCTACCCTGAGTTCAGTAATTACTATGTGCCAGGCTCTATGCATTATCCTTTAAATCCTTAGCAAGTCAGCATGGATGGTGTATAACTATTATTATCCTTTACAAAAGAGGAAACTGAAGCGCAAAGAGGTTAAGTAACTTGTTTGTGGTCCCCCAGTTAAGTAATGAAACAAGGCGATCTGATTCCAGAGCCTATACTCACTATGTTTTTTTTAGAAAAAAACTATAATCATTCTGACCCTTCATTCCTTCATTTTGTTCTTTTTCTTCTCTCACTCTTTTTTTTTTTTTGAGACTAGATATTGCTATGTTGCCAGGGTTATCTTGACCCATGAACTCAAGTGATCCCTAACCTCAGCCTCCCAGGTAGCTGGGATTACAGACATGCTCTGACCCTCCATTTTATAGCTACAAAATAAAGAAATCTTTGTGAAGGTTTGGAATAATGCATATAAAATACCTATCATGGCTAATCCCTGATATTTCAGAGAGATTAACTGTTTTTACCTAATGCTCAGTGTTGTGGGTTGGGTTATGTTTCCCCAAAAGATGTCCTAACTCCCAGTCCTGTAAAATGACCTTATTTGGAAATGGGCTTTCTGTAAATGATCAATATGTGTTCATTAGCATGTGAAATTTTGACACAGGAAGCAAACCATATGAAAACTAAGAGAGTGATGTACAGCAAGCCAAGATTAACAAAGATTGAACATAAAGGCAGTGATGCATCACTGCCAAAGACTGCCAACAAACCACCAGACCCAGGAGGAAAGGCATGGAATAGATTCTTCCCAGATAACCCATTGAAGGCACCAACCTTGCCAACACCTTAATTATGGAACTTCCAACCGCCAGAACTGTGAGAGAATAAATATCTGTTATTTTTGAGTGATTCAGTTTGTGGTTGTTATGTACCCCCAGGAAAGTTTGATCCATGCAGTTTGTATCTTGATCTACTTTGCAACCTGTTTCTTGGGGTACCTACACCAAAGGTAGCCTACCCCTAAGTATGTTGGGGACTCTGTGTTTGGCAGCCCAGCAGCCCAGTTGTAGAGTCCTTCAAACACAACCATAGTGGGTGGAACTAAGGTCAGCTTTTCAGGATTCCACCTGATCTGCAGAGGGACATGCCTAGAATGCACGTCCGGCAGACATGCAGATGGTTGGAAAGAGTTTTTTTTTTTTTTTTTTTTTTTTTTTTTTTTTTTTTTTTTTTTTTTTTTTTTTTTTTTTTTTTTTTTTTTTTTTTTTTTTTTTTGTTTTTTTTTTGAGACTAGGTCTCATTATGTTGCCTCAAGTGATTCCTAGCCTCAACCTTCCAAGGCTGGGATTCCAGGTGCGCGCCACCATACCTGGCTATTTTTTTGAGACTAGGTCTCTTATGTTGCCTGGGGTGGTCTCGAACCTCAGCCTCCCGAGGTTGGGATTAAAGGCACGTGCCACTGTGCTCGACTTGGAAAGAGATTTAAGTCAACAACCCTAGACTCTCTCAAGCCCCTTGCATGCACTGCAGATCATGCACATCATGCATTTTTCTCTGTGGGCAGACATACATGCAGTCAGAGATCAGGGGATACTTTCTGGAGAGAAGACTGTTTAAGCAGCCTTGGTAAGCACCTCAGGCCTTCAGGGAAATCAGGACAGCCTTAGAGAGCATTTGGAAATGAAGAACTGGGAGGACCTTAAGAGCCCAAGAGATTTATTGTTAAAGCTTGTAAATCAATTAGAGCTGGAATGAGCTCACCCAGTAGCAACCAAGGGCCCTGCCCAGCTCTGCTCTTTAAGAACTCAGGAAGCAAAATTCCCTCAGGTTGATTTTCAGGAAAGAAAAAGAAATCCCCAAACAGAAAGATGACTCAGCTGTTAAAACAGGGAGGAAAGATGATCCATTATTGTCACTTTCTGTTACCAGGGTGTAACATGTTATCTGGATTAATTACCAATTGCTGTTTAGCAAATTACTACAAACTTAAACTAAAATGGCAAATATTTATTATGTAGTTTCTGGGGGTCAGGAACCTGGGACCAACTTACTGGAGGTGATTTTCCTACAAATATCTTTGAACACTTTTAAGATTTTTTCCAAGTTTTTCCATTTTTTAAAAATAAATTCCAAGGAATCTTTTTTTTTTTTTGAGACTAGTTCTCACTATTTTTGCCCATGGAACTGCAGGCTCATGTTGCCTGTGGTACCATGGACTCAAGCAATCTCCAGCCTCAGGTTCCCAGGTAGCTGGGATTACAGGCATGTACCACCATACACAACTATTTTTGGGGGACTAGGTCTCACTATGTTGCCCCGGGTGATCCCCAGTCTCAGCCGAGACTCCATAGGCTGTTGCTTACAGGCACGGACCACCATGCCTGTCTCGAGATAAATTCCAAGGAGTCATGTCATAATTTCTGATTTCTGAATCTCTTTCTGCATCTCTTCCTGCAGGACCCCATAAGTGAGGGAAGCCTCCCACTTTTCTTCAAATCAGAAAATTTATATGAAGCTGGGAGAAAAGACGGGAGAAACAGCATGTGCCAGGATTAGGTGTCTGGTATATAATTTGCTCCTGTTTGTGGAGCACTGTGTGAAGTGCTTTCCATATACCATCTCACTTCACCTTCCTATCCATCTGATGCAGAAAGCATAATCTTCATTTTATAGCTTAAGTAGCTTAGTTGACACAGCTGTTTTAAACAGGGAGGAAAGATAATTCATTATATTAAATTGCTATCCAGGGTCTTAAAACTAGATTTAATCCCAAATCAGTGCTCTGGACCACTTTCTCACCCCAACCCTTATCACATGGAGCAAATCTGCTGAGCTGAGCTGAATCAATCCAAACAGTGGTGAAAACTGAAATGGTTGTTGTGTTAAGACATGGTGTTTTGGCAAGAATTGCTATATAGCCAGGCATAACCAAGACAGTTGGGGAACTACTTATTCTTGAAAGAGTCTCAGCAGAACCTGAGAAGAGTGTTCTTACTCTGGGGGTGTAAATTGACTAGGGGAGCTCTGATGATCCTTTTGAGTATAATATATTAGACTGAACTTGCATGTAACAGTTTTCCTTTTCCCTGCCTTAGTTGAGAGGAGAGTTTCAAAAATCACACAAACTATGTGTGAATGAGTTAACAGAACTCTGGGCAAGATTCCTGAAGTAAATAATGTTGTTTCTCAGCACAAAGAAGGCATTGCTTAATGCTGCTAAAACGCACATAAACAGTCATTGCTTTATGACTGACTTGCTGTATTTTCAAGATTTAAAAAGTAACCATGATAACTATCATTAAAAAAGGTAATAGCACTTAGAAATGCTGAAACAATGTGCACAATTAGCAAGGGTCATGAGAGGGTCCTTTTTCTCTGGAATTTCATAGTCCTGTGGGTGGGAGGTGGTGCCAATTTGACCTTTGGGTAGCACCAGTTGGCACTAGAATCCCAAAGCAAAATCAAACTATGCCATCCAACGAACAGAGTAGGAAGCTCACATTAGCTCATCAAGATGGAGGCTCTTTAGACTCATGAATCTTAGGTATTTGCATTCTTACTGCTCACCTCTTAGTTTCTTCTAGTTCAGTGGTTTTTAAATTTTGGGTCATCAACATTGTCTGGGAAATATGTTAAAAAATGCAAATTTTAGGATTCTTCCCTCAAGATCCCCATTTTATGAATCTGGGATCTGATCCCAAAATTCTCATTTTAACAAGAACCAGATGACTCTTCCACAGATGTGCCCCATAGCATATCTTGAAAAGCACTGTAATCACAGGCTTTCCCTAAACACATAACAAAGAGATTATCCAAAGACTCTTTCAAGGTCCGAAGACTAGGATGGATCTTGCAAGGGGGTCAGGGTGGGATCATCAGATTGCAAGTCAGGAGAGGTCTATGAAATTCACCTGGAGCAAATGGTGCAGAGTGCTTCCTAGAGTCCTAGGGGGCTCCTCGGAAGGACTATCATCTCCACACAGCACTTTATTTTTTAATCTGTTTTATGAGAGTAGGTTTCCATGGGAGATTTAATTAGAAGCAAGAGTTTTATTATTAAATGCCCCTCCTGCTTAAAAAAGAAAATCTCATGCTGATGAAGGTTAGGAACACATAGAACCCTCAGGCCTGGTATGATGGCGTATGCCTGTAAGCGGCAGCCTAGGAAGCCACAGCCGGGGCCAGGGATCACGGTTCGCGTCCTGTTGGGGACACGTAGTGAGACTTAGTTCCAAAAAAATATAGCTGGGTGTGGTAGCGCATGCCTGTAATCCCAGCTACCTGGGTAGAAGAGGCTGGTGATTGCTTGAGTCTGTGGTACCCCAGGCAACACGAGCCTGCGGTTCCACAGGCAAAAGTAGCAAGACCTAGTCTCAAAACAAAAACAAAAACACATAGAACCCTCAAACAATGATGGTGGGAATGTAAAATGGTATCATCTCTGTGGAAAATAGTTGGGTGGTTCCTGAAATTAAACATAAAATTGTCATAAATCTTAATCTGTTATAACAAAATACCATAGACTGAGTATTTTAAACAACAGACATTGATTTCTCATTGTCCAGAAGCCTGAGAAGTCTAAGCTGAGGTTTGGTTCTTGGTGAAGATCTTCTAACTGATTTTCAAATAGCTGCCTATTATTATTTTTATTATTATTATTTAAAAAATTTTTTTTTATTTTTTGAGACTAGGTTTCACTATTTTTGCCTGTGGAACCGCAGGCTCTTGTTGCCCGGGGTACCACAGACTCAAGCAATCCCCGGCCTCAGCTTCCCAGGTAGCTGGGATTACAAGCATGCACCACCACGCCCAGCTATTTTTTTGGAACTAGGTCTCGCTATGGGCCCCAGGCAGGACTCGAACTGCGGTCCCTAGCCCTGGCCGCTTCATAGGCTGAGGCTTACAGGCACTAGCCACAGTGGCCGGCCTATTATTTTTTTTTTGAGACTAGGTCTTGCTATGTTGCCTGAGGTAGTCTTGGTCCCTGGATTCAAGCGATTCTCAGCCTCAGCTTCTCAGGTAGCTGGGATTACAGGCAGCCACCATTGTTTGTATCCATCTGCATTTTTAAGACCAGGTCTTGCTATGTTGCCTGGGGTAGTCTCAAACCCGTGAACACAAGTGATCCCAGGCCTCTTGCCTCCCAGCGCTTGGAATACAGGCATGGACTACCATGCCGGGCTGCTGCCTATTATTGTGTCATCATATGGTGGTGGTGATGAGTGGGGAGAGAATGAAAGAGAGAGGGAGGAAGAGAGTACTGTGATCTCTTCCTATGTTTATAAGGACACTAATGCCATCATGGTCCCATGATCATCTAAGCCTAATTACCTTCCACAAGCCCCACCTCCTTGGGGGTTAGGTCTTCAAAACATGAATGTTAAACTCATATATTTTGGGAGGATATATCCAGTTCCTAGCACCATATGGCCCAGCAACTCTACTCCTGGATTTATACCCAAAGAACTGAAAATAGATGGTGCACAGTTGATGGTGCAGAGAAATATTCAGGGTGATTGGCTATTCACTATAGCCAAAAGGTATCAACAACCTAAATATGAATATGATAAATGGATGAGAGTGGTCTCTACGAAGAACATATTTAGCCATAAAAAAGAATGATGTACAGATACATGCTAGTACATGGATGAGTCTTGAAAACACTACACTAAGTGAAAGAAGCCTCTTACATGAAAGACCACATAACTGCATGACTCTGTTTATATGCAATCTCAAGAAAAGATAGATGCAGAAAGTCAGAGAGCAGATTAGTGGGTGCTAGGGTCCGAAGGGGAAGGAGTAGTGCAATAGATTGCCTAGTGTGATGATGAAAATGCATTGGAACTAGATAGTAGTAATGGTTGCACAACATTTAGAAGGTACAAAATTTCAGTAATGGCAAATTTTTTGTTATGTGACTTTTACTACAATAAAAATGATCTCCCAGATGACACATCTAGAACAATCACTTCAGTTTTCCCTGACAAAGAAGCTCAAGTCAGAAAGGAGAAATGACTTAGTGGAGCACTCATTCTGCCAGAAGTGAAACCAAGGCCCCTGACCCCCACAACTCCAGTCGACCATAGCAGGTGATAGCAGATCCCAGCCTCCCCACCCCCGAAAAAAAGCTAGAATTCAGGGGCTATGTGAAGGTCTGAGTTCCTGCTTCTTTGTAATTTTTTCAGCCCTGTTCCTTCTTCCCAGGCAAACATGTACCTTACCCATCTACAGAGTGACTGGTCCACCTTTCTCCTGCCCTGTTCCCTTCAAGTGTGTTGATGAAAGGTAAATTCGCATGTGGCTTCACAGTTGAGAAAATTTTCTTAATGTCCTCATCCCACACCTTCAGCCTTCAACAAAATTTATAGGGATTGGTGTTAAGAAATTCCTCATACTACAGGCCACGTGTGGTGTCGTGCACCCGTAATCCAAGTGCTGGGAGGTAAGAGGCCAGGGATCACTTGAGTTTGTGGATTTGAGACTACCCAGGGCAACATAGTGAGATCTGTTCTCCAAAAAGCAGCTGGGCACAATGGTGGGTACCTATAATCCCAGCTAGCTGGGAGGCTGAGGCTAGGGATCACTTGAGTCTGCGGGATTGGGACTACCCTGAGCAACATAGTGAGACCTAGTCTCAAAAAAAAAAAAAAAAAAGAAAAAGAAAAGAAAAAAGAAAGAAATTCCTCATACTACAGACATAGCTCAGTTTCTCAAATTCCAGATGAGCACATCACTTGGAGGAGCTGTGGTGGTGCCAGGGCTGGCTAGGATAGTCCCAGCCATACACGTTCATGTGTAGCTGACAACATCTTGCTTGGCATCTGTAATATTGTAGGTGTTTGACAAGACTCTTGTCATCTGACTGTCTTTTTCATTCTAGTTAAAGCATTGAGGAAAAGATCTCAGTGTCTTCAGTGCCTTGAGATAAAAGACATAGGGTTAACTTAAATGTGAAAAGAGCATCAATTGATCTGGTTACTGGCTGGGGTGGAATCACTCAGCATGCTTCCAGGTGCACCAGTCGGTCTAACTCATTCACATTTGCACCATGAATCAATTTTAGAGTTCAGGTTTTCCAGAATAAAAAATGCTTCCAGGCCCTTCCTCAATATTGCAGGAAATTGCTCAGGATTTTGGTTCTTTCCAGAACTAGGTTTCCTTCTATCTCTTAGTTACAGCCTCCCAAAAAGTGCATTAGCATTTGCAGGACCCATGGAAGTCAGTTCTGGATATTTATTGAACTTAGCAACTGAGAAATATGGTGGGGAAAGGAAACCCAGTTTTGCCTGCTGTAGGATGGGAATGGGGAAAGTGATTTCCTTCGTCTTGACAAAGTGAGCTTCTCTGAAGATGACCTAATACTTGAAGTTAGAGGTTGACTTGGTGCAGCAGAGATGAGTGGGTCACAGTGGCTGTAGTTTCTGTTTCCATTTTGGACAAAGCAGGAAAAGGGAGAATTTCCACAGTGCAGTGTTTTGGGGAGAGGATTCAGAACAGGAGGCTGAGGAGCACACTGGTGGTTACATGAGATGCTTACTGTGTGGACAGAGGTCTTGTTTCTGGCTGCAGCCTTTCCAGCAGGACAAAGAGGTTTAGGAAACACTGCAGAAAGCTCCTCAGTCCTTACTGGTGAAATCCAAGTGCACATATCTACTCTATTTTTTTCCCTTTTTCTTTATTTATATATAAATTTCACAACTTTGTAATCTCAAGGGTTTGCCTCCCCCCCTCCCTCCCCTCCCTTCCCCCCTTCCTCCTGTTCATAGTTGTGCGCTTCATTTTGGTGCTTCGTTTGTTTTGACTTTCTTCAAGGCTTTTATTTATTTTATTTTTTTTTCACTATATCCCATATATTAGTGAAACCATTTGGTTTCTGCCTTTTTCTTTATGGCTTGTTTCAGCTAATATGATTTCTTCTAAATGCATCCATGTTGTTATGAAGTCATCAAATTTGTCATTTTTAATTGATGAGTAATATTCCATCGTGTATATATACCACGATTTTTTCATCCAGTCCTCTGTTTTGGGGCATTTAGGTTGT
>PVHY01030687.1:0-13237 GCA_004024945.1 Uropsilus gracilis
AGGAAAGTCCGGGGTCAGGCCCAAGCCGCTTCGCCGCTGCCCCAGCTGCCTCTGCCTGACGCTGCTGCACGTGCCCATCGACGTCTTCCTGGCCATGGGCGGGAGCCCCCGGGCCCGCGCCACCTGAGTGAGCCGCCTGGCACCTGGGACCTGGGACCGCGGGAGCTGGGCGGGACGAGCCACCACCCGAGGTCGCGCGCCGAGCACGAGACAGTGACACACATTTTAGTAAAACGCAAAAATGACGAGAAAACCCCCCAGATCGAGCTGCTTTGAGCTGAAAATGTGAATTGGTTTGAAAATGAAAGGGGCACTTACCGGACTCCCAGATGTGTCCTCGCTGCCCAGGAGCAGCCTCTGCACCGTGTACCTGGCATAACGGTGCGCGACTGTGTACCTGGCATAACGGTGCGCGCTGCCCTGGCTAGTGGTGCGTGAGCCCTGGGGGGATCGACCTCAGTTTCCCCATGAAATGACCCGGGCCCTGTCCCTTGGTAAACTGTCAACTCCCGGAATGTGCTGCACACCTTGGTCATCCCTGTTCCCTCAGCGCCTGGACTAGCCTCCTGGGAGAACTTTAAATCTACTTTCTTCCTCAGCCCTGAGTCTTGGAGAATTCCCTTCCAAAGGAGACAGCTTTGGATAACTTTATCTAAGTTACTATCTTTAATGCCAACTATTATTGTTGATTATTATTTAAATGACAACTATTTCAATATAAAATTGAAGGATTAATGATATCACTAACAATTATACAACTAAATGATTTGACAGAGGAAGACAAGTACGGCTTGGTCTTGCGCATGTGAAATGGATGAAAGAAGGGAGGAAGGCAAGGTACACCAAGCTCAGAAGTGTGGAGAATAGGTGACTAGTTGCCAGAGGCAGAGCTGGAATCACAGGCAGGTCAAAAGGTTAAAAGGTTTAAAACATGCACCGTTGAATTTGAGATAAATAATGATTATTATTGTTTAAGCAGCTTATAATTATATAATTCAATAACTACAGACACAGTTAATTAGAATAATAGTATAATTATTAGAATAATATATAACATATATCATGTAATGATATATCATAACGATAAATACATATAAATAATTAAGTTATTAAAATGATATATTACAATTATCTTATCATAATGATATAATAGTACTTTTTATTATTATTTACTATCTTTTTTATAAATACTTGATTGTATAGATAGTTATTTCACATCTTTGTAATCCCTGGGGCTCTCCCCTCCCTGATCATTCCCTCCTTCACCCACCCCCTCAACCTTCCCCACACACACCAAGTTGTGAACTTCATTTTGTTTTTTAGCTTATTTTGACTTTTCCTCCTGGTTTTTTGTTTGTTTTTCCTATGTCCCATATATTAGTGAAACCATTTGGTTTCTGTCTTTTCTTTCTGACTTGTTTCTGCTTACATGATTTCTACTAGGTTCATCCATGTCATCATAAATTTGTCTAATTTGTCACTTTTAATTGATGAGTAATATTTCCTGTTGTATATGTACCACATCTTTTTCATCCATTTGTCTGTTGTTGGGCATTTGGGTTGTTTCCACATCCTTGCAATTATAAATAGTGCTGCAATAGACATCCGAGCCCAGGTATCCCTTTGTGTAAGTATTGAGGTCTCCTTTGGGTAGATTCCCAGAAGTGAGATTGCTGGGTCAAATGGTAGTTCCATTTTCATTAGTTTGAGGGTCCTCCACACCGCTTTCCATAGTGGCTGGATGAGTTTACATTCCCACCAGCAGTGTAAGAGTGTTCCTTTCTCTCCACATCCACACCAGCACTTGTTGCTGCCTGTTTTTTTGATATGGGCCATTCTTACTGGTGTAAGGTGGTATCTCACTGTGGTTTTGATTTGCATTTTCTTGATCGCTAGTGATATTGAGCAGTTTTTCCTGTGCCTTGTTGGCCATTTGTATTTCCTCTTTGGAGAAATGTCTGTTTAGTTTCTCTCCCCATTTTTTGACTGGGCTTCTTGGTTTGTTTTTGCTAAGTTGTGTGAGTTCCCTAGAGATCTTTGTTTTCAATCCCTTATCACTTTTGTGGAGAGCAAAAATTTCCTCCCACCCAGTTGGTTTTTGTTTTGTCTGTTTTCTCTTTTGCTGTATAGAAGCTCTTTTGTTTCATGTAGTCCCAGCTTTTTGTGTTTTCCTTCTTTTTCTTTTTTTTTTTTTTTTTTGCTGGCTATAGATGTATCAAGAAATGGATTGCAATTCATGGAGGGTTTTACCCAAGTTTTCCTTTATGTATTTTATGGTTTCAGGTCTTACATCCAAGTCTTTTATCCATTTTGAGTTGGTTTTTGTACATGGTGTTAGGGAGGTGTCTTGGTTCATTTTTTTTGGCATGTCCTGATCCAGTTTTCCCAACACCATTTATTGAAGAGGCTATCTTTGTTCCATTGTAAGTTTTTCACTCCTTTGTCAAAGATTATATGACTATATATGTGTGGTTTTATTTCAGGGCACTCAATTCTGTTCCATTGGTCGGATCATCTGTTCTTGTACTGGTACCATGCTGTCTTGATTATTGTTGCTCTGCAGTATAACTTGAAGTTAGGGATATTAATACCTCTATTTTCTCTTTTTTTGGTCAGGATGTTTCTTGATATTTGAGCTCTTTTGTTATTCCATATGAATTTCAGTAATTTTTGTTCTATCTCTTTAAAAAATGTCATTGGAATTTTTATAGAGATTGCGTTGAATCTGTAGATTGTTTCTGGAAGGATGGCCATTTTAATGATGTTAATTCTTCTGATGCGTCAGCAGGGAATGTCTTTCCATTTCCTTATGTCTTCTATCTCTTTCAGCAGTGTTTTAAAGTTTTCTTTGTATAGTTCTTTCATGTGTTTTGTTAGGTTTATTCCCAGGTTTTTTTTTTTTTTTTTTTTTTTTTTTTTTTTTTTTTTTTTTTTTTTTTTTTTTTTTTTTTTTTTTTTTTTTTTTTTTTTTTTTTTTTTTTTTTTTTTTTTTTTTTTTTTTTTTTTTTTTTTTCAGTGCAGTGGTAAATGGGATGCCTTTTTAATTTCTTCTTCTTCTGCTTGGCTTTTTGCATGTAGGAAGGCTACTGACTTCTGTGTGTTGATTTTGTCTCTGGAAACCTTACTGGTTTATTGTTTTGAATAGTTTTTCTGTGGACCTTTTGGGGTTCCCTACATAAGGAATCCTATCATCTGCATATAATGATAGCTTCAATTCTTCTTTTCCTATTTATATCCCTTTTATATCTTTCTCTTGCTTTATTGTGCTATTTAGTACCTCTAATATGATGTTAAAAAGTAGCGGTGAGAGTGGGCATCCTTGCCTGGTTCCAGATCTTAATTGAAATGATTTTAGTTTCTCCCCATTTAAGATGATGTTTGATGTTGGTTTGTCATAGATGGCTTTTATTATGTTGAGGTATGTTCTTTTCATTCCCAATTTTTCAAGGGCTTTTATCATGAATGGGTTTTGGGCTTTATTGAATGCTTTCTCTGCATCTATTGATATGCTCATGTGGTTTTTGGTTTTCTCCTTGTTGGTGTGGTGGATTATGTTAATTGATTTCCAGATGTTGAACCACCCCTGTGCCCCTGGAATAAATCCCACTTGGTCATGATGAATAATGCTTTTTATGTATTGTTGGATTCGATTTGCCAGGATTTTGTTTAAGATTTTTGCATCCATGTTCATTAGGGAAATTTGTCCATAGTTTTCTTTCTTGGGGCTGTCTTTATTTGGTTTTGGTTTAAGTGTGATGTTTGACAGTTTTCCTTCTTTCTCAATTTCTGGGAAAAGTTTTAGTAATGCAGGTGTTATTTCATTTTTGAATATCTGGTAGAATTCATTTGTTTATTATTATATTTATTATTTCCAGTTATTTTCACCTTAGTCCTGTTGTCCTATGGGATTAACTAAAAGTCAGACTCATTTGGTAGAAAAGCCTTGTATTTTACTGACTTCAGTCTCTATCCCGTCTGACCTCCCATGAGCTCAAAGTCAGGCAGTGCTGAGGACATATGTGGGCATTTTCAAGAGTGAGTTTGGATTTTTCTGGCAATACTGTTACAGACCAACACAAAACCCTGTGCACAGAAAATATCTGACATCTGTGGATCTTATATTAAAACCATCATTTTGGATCACAATATCAACTTTCTTTGTGCTGTTATCTCTTTGGCAACCTATAGGAGCTTAGAGATTCCTTTTCAGAGTTATATGTTGAATATTTAAAATAAATACATAAGAATACAAAGTACATGAATAACTTTATTTTAACTAAAGGTAAGTATCAACAACAAAGTTCTGATGTAGGAAATATGAGCCTCTTAAATTAAGACATAAAACAATATTTAGCAGCAGGTACTTAACAATACTCATAGAAGAACAGATGAAGAGCACATTAGGGAGCAAAATACAGATGCAGTGCAATATCCAGAACGCCAACCAAAGATACCAAGAAAATATTAAAAAGAGGTGAAGAGGCCTTAACATGAGAATGAGAAGTTCTGACAAGAATGGCAGGAATTTTAGCAGGAGAAAGCAGATAAAATTGGACAGAAGCAATATCTAAAGAATGTCTTTAATTAATTGTGAAATCTTCAGCTTCAATATAGACAAGTATTCCCAAGTGGGATAAGTCAAAATAAATCTATGTCAAAATACAAGTGCAGAACTCAGGGTCAAAGAAAAATCATAATTAGTGAAAAAGCTCTTAATCAGTTAAAAAAAAAGATTGTCAAGTGAAGCTTGACATTACACTTTTGAAAGACTCAGAAAAGTCACTGCAAATTGCTGAGACTGCAGTGGCTGGCATCCCCCCAATTTTATACCCAGTGAAACTAGCATTCAGGGTGAGGACTGAGAACCCAGTGATTGGCAACCTAGACTTCTATACCCAATGAAACTAGTACTCAGGGATGAGGGCTAAAATAGAAAATTTCAAATGAAGAAAAGAAAAGCTTATATCACTAACCAATATGCAGAAATATTTACTGATGTATCTATTTCAGACAGAATGAAGCAAGAAGACAGTAAGAAGCAGTTTACTATGTGAAGAAAGGATGAAAGGAAATTAGTACAAATGTGGGCAGATCTACTAGCACTGCTTGTATAAAACAATAATGAGCATTTTTGAGAATATGAAACTGGAAATAAGTACTGTCACAGGATAATCTGAATAAAAGTGTCCTGAAATTTTATATGAATGAAGAGAAGATTTGATTAATTCAATTGTCCACAATTAGCAATTCAAGAGTAGATACTAAAATAATTGGACTAGAATGTATAACTTCCAATCCATAGAAAGGTAAAAGGGAAATAAAGCAGTCATTACATAGAAGAAAAAAAAGGGGGTGAATAGAAAAGGGATGATAAATAGTACAAAAATAAGGTATCAGATATCAATCTGAATACATAATAAATTGACTATATTAGTGGTATCAACAATAAGTATTGTCTTGTTGAATTAAGAGCAAAAATAGAAACAATAAGTTGACCAGCTATCCATTGCTTATAAAAGACATAGTTAAAACAATAAGATCACAGAAAGATTGCAAGTGCTAAGATAGAAAAATACAAGTCGGGTAGATACTAAGAACAGGCTTACAACTATATTAACATTTGACAAAAAAAAGCTTCATGACAAAAAACAGTGTCAGAAATAAAGGGACTTGCAACATAATGTTAAAAGACATAATTCACAGGAAGCTATAATAATTATAAACTTGTATGCACTTAACATATCCCAAACCCACAATTATGGTGGAAGATTTTAGCATGTTCTTCTCAGTAATTGAGAGATAGATTAAAAAGTCAGAACACAGAAGATTGAAGCAACACAATTATCAGCCTGGATCTAATGGACATGTGTAGAACCCAACAATTAGAGATTCCATATTCTTTTCAAGCACATGGACATTTACACAAATTAATCATGTAACTAGGTCACAAAACAAGCCTTAACAATTACTGAGAACTCATGTTAGGGAACAAGGGCAGCAGATGAGGGAGCATAGCCAGTCTGAAGTAATGTCTATTCCCTCAGCTCCCAACTCGAAGAGATTTTCCTTTCTGGACCAGACATCACCCCACACCTAAAACATAGTGGTCAGATATGAGATCTCGGTCTCTTCTAGAACTCATCATGTAGCCTCCTTCATCTCCATGCACCAGACAAATGCCTGGAGAACAGAGTCACAATTTGTGGGTAAGATCATGATAGCATTGGAACCTCGGAGCCTGTGTGGGCAACAGGCTATCTGGGATTGAACTGAGGTTCTGCTATGCAGAAAGCTCAACAGGCAAGACTGATCCTCAGTGCTCCTCAAAGGGATCCCAATAGCATAGAACATACAAATGGTGTAAGGCAGTAACTGTTGGCAAGTTATTGCAGAGGGAAAGAAAAGATGTGGGGTTGAGGGGCAGATTTGGCCCCTTAGTGTTTTTATAAATAAAGTTTTATTGGAACACAGATGAGTGTTTTCATAAATAAAGTTTTATTAGAACACAGACACTTAACCTTCACTCATGATTGTTATTACCCATGGCCACTTTCTCACTGCAATGTGGCCAGCAATTTTAATCAAGTTTTTTGCTGATCCCTGAAATAAAACCTATGGAGGAGTTGGGCAAATCCCAGAAGAGCAAATATGAAGGCCATCGAAGGTGGCATAAGAATAGCATGAAAGAAAAGGGTTTTAAAATTAATAAAAGTTTTAGAAAGTAATTTTATAATATAAAAATTGAAGATGGTAGGTCATAAAAAAATGTCCACCTGTTCCTTCCATCTCTGTGTTAAGATTGCAATGCGATATTTTTAGTTCCTTTCATCAAGAATGAAGGTTCATTTCCCCACTCTTGAGTCTGAGCTGGTCTCGGTGCCTCGTGAAATACAGTGATGTGGCTTTGGCTTTAAGAAGCTTGTAACTTTCTCAATCCTTTGGTGTCTTGAGACATCATGTGAAAGAGTCCAAGCTACTTTTACGACAGGCTGTTAGAATCTTTACTCCTAGAGGTATAAAATCTTGTTCAAGCATGTTCAGAGCTTTATTTGCAGTTACTTCCTAAAAGTAATCCACATGTCTATCAACAATAAACTGTGATATAGTCACACAATGGAACATTGTGTAACTCTGAATATGCACAAACCATAGAATATTCACCAACATGGCTAAAGATAAAAAAAAATTATATCTGACCAAAGTAGTAAGTCACTGAAGACTATAAAATATGATTCTGTACATAGTTCAAAACCACAGACAATAATACTATACATAGTTTAATGATGACACACACAAGTTATTAAGAGAATGAGGGATGATTAATAAAAAAAGTCAGAATACTTCTTACTGTAGGTTGAAATACACACACACACTGAATTTATATTCTGAAGTCCTAATAATATTAAGTACCCATAAATGTCACCTTAGGAACTGGGGTCTTTGCAAATTTCATCAAGTTAAAATAAGACCACTTTGGACTAGAGTGGTCCCTACATCTGATCGCTGGTGTCTTTCTAAGAAAACATACACACACACACACACACACACACACACACAGAAAATGACCATGTAAATACAGAGATAGAGGTTGGAACAAAGCCAACAATTGGCAGCTATCCCATCAGCCAGAAGAGGCAGGAAAGCACACTCCTAGGAACCTTCAGAGAGGCGGCTCTGCCACAACTCCATCTTGTATTTCCAGTCTCCAGAGCTGTGAGAGAATAAATTTTAGATGTTTTAAGCCACCCAGTTTGCAGTACTTTGTTACAACAGCACTAAGAAACAAATACACTGGCAAGTCAGATTGAGGGGATTGATGAGGCGGCTCCAGAAATTTCCAGTATGTTTTTAGTGTGTTATTTCTTAAGCTGAGTATATGATTACCCCTTATATGATTTTTCATACTCTGCATCTATTTATGTGCTGTGGCAGAGACCAACTGGCTGTTTGCTGGACTGTTCTCCTCTCCCTCTGGGCATATAGCTAGACCTAGGAGATCTCATTTTCTTGCCATGATTGGCTGGTATTATAATGCTCCCCAATGGTCCCACCTCCTGGTGTGCACACTGGCTAACGATCAAATGTGTATGTCCCTCCCCACACTCGCTACAGTTTATAAACTGAAACCTAAGTCCAGTGTGCTGGAATCGGAGGGGGGTTTAGGTACTTAGGTTATGAGGGTGGAGCCCTCGTGAATGGAATTAGTGCTTTTATAAAAGAGACCCCAGAGAACACCCATGGCCCTTCTCATGTGAAGAAACAACAAGAATGGATCTGATGTTTGCCATGCCAGTGGTATTTGAAACTTTTAAATTACACATCAGTAAATAATATATTATTTTACATGGTTATAATTTTGTAATTTTGGCATTGTACTATTTATACCTATCTATGGAACTTGTATTCTTCCCACAAATTTTTTTTTGAATTATTAAAAAAAAAGTGCCCTGGCTTTCGACTTCCAATAAACTCCTCTCTGCTTCACCTTAAAAAAAAAAAAAAGAAAGAAAGAAAAGAAACAATAGGAAGATGCCATCTATAGACCAGAAAGCAGGGTTACTTAAAAGCTTAAGTGCGGAGAGCAAAACTTTAATGTATTTTGAAGATGACAGAAAAGAATGGGGGAGGGAGAGGTTTTTAACAACACATGCAGCTGGGCATGGTGGTGCATGCCTGTAAGCAACAGCCTATGAAATCATGGCTGGGACTGGGGATCATGGTTTAAGACCCACCCAGGGCAACATAGCGAGACCTAGTCCTCCCCCAAAATAGCTGGGCATTGGTGGTGCGCGCCTGTAATCCCAGCTACATGGGAAGCTGAGGCTGGGGATTGCTTAAGTCCGTGGTACCATGGGCAACATGAGCCTGCAGTTCCACGGGCAACAATAGCGAGACCTAGTCTCAAGAAAAAATAAAATAAAATAAATAAAAAAACACAGAATATTTATTTAAAAAAAAAAACACATGCAGAACCATCATCACAGAAGAATGGTAGGTAAGTTCAATTATATAAAAAATTTTAGAGTTCTGTTCATGAAAGAGAAAATGACAAGTCATAGACAGGGAAATTTTTATTTAAAAGCCTGACTAAAGATTAGCATCTTTAGTACATAAAGAATCTTGACCAATCAACAAGATGGCAAAACCCAATAAATAAACAAGCTAAAGATATCAATAGGCAATTTTCTAAAGATAAAACTTGAGTGACCAAATATATAAAACTATCCTCAAACTGATATGTCATCAGTAAAGAACAAGTTATAAACCACAATAAGCCACTTTGAGAAGCCAGTTAGCGCTGTCTAGGAACTTTGAAGACGGACATATTCTAAGACATAACAACTCCATTCTTAGGATTATGCCCTAGAGAAATGATTGTGCACATGCAGAAGTTCAAGAATGATCACAGTGGCATTGTTTATGTGAAACAATATTAGAAGCATAACAATGTAAGGTGACAGGAAATTGGATACATACATTGCATTAAAACCATGTAGTGAATACTATGCAGTGGTGAGAATGAATGGACTGAAATGACATAACAAGCCGTGTTATTTAGATATATTTGTAGTTCTAATTTAGAATTCCTGAATTGACTGGGGTACAGGAGTGAGAGGCATGGACACCAGATGAGTTGGGTTAGTGGTCTCATCTGGGAGGTCCTCTTCCTGCATTATTCACCTGGCCCAGCTTCCACTCCCCATCCTGGGTGTACACACCCACTCCCTCCTGGTCATATAGTGTGACTTTCTTCCACTAAGCCAGGACTTTTCTTGACTCAACTCACTATACACATTGGCCAGTCACATTTTGTTCACCTTTAGCTCCACACTTTCCACTGCTATTCGATTTTCCAGTCTCGTCTCAGATATCACCTTCTCCAGGAAGCCCTCTGGGCTGGCTCCAGGGCTGCCCATCAGAGTCCTCTGTACCACCCATGATCATGATCTGATGATGGATCAGTTCATAAAGAGATGACCTTTGCCAGGTGTGACAACATAGATGAGACTGGAGGAGCTGATGTTCAGTGAAGTAAGCCGGAGAGAAAAATACCAAACACCTTACTCATGATGGATATATAAACAAACAAAACCAAGGATCAGGAGAACTAAAAACAAACCCTAGAAATAAGATTACTGAATTGTAACAGCCAGGAGGGGAGAGTTGGGAGGTGGGCAGAGAAGGGGGAGGAGGATGATGGAGTGTAGTGGATTATTGACACTTTGGGTGGTGGGTGAGTGTGATAATATACATGTGAAGAGGTGTAAACCTGCACCCTATATCATATGCAGTGTAGTGAACTAGTGTAGTGTCACCGCAATAAAAAATAATACAATGAAAAAACAAACCCAGTTCTTTAAATGACTGCTTTGCAATCCAACAAGTGGTTAGCAGTAATCCTTCCAACCGCCCCCCTCCACTGAAGGACAGGTGAAGAATGTTCCATAACCTGTTACTGAAAGCCACCGGCAAATGTGTCTCATTTATCATCCCACACACGGTGTGCATTATTTGAGGACCATGCAACCTGCCACTAGAGGGCACACCACCTGGGCACATTCAACCTGCCACCAGAGGGCGCACAATTTGGGCACCTTATCACCTGCCCACGGGTGGGGGAGTGGGGTGGGGGTATCCTGCAGAACCCGGGTTCCAATAAGATTTTCAGCTTCTTTCCTTGCAGCTTCTCGATTTTTCTTTGCATTCTTCTATATGGATTTTTCAATGCACCTTCACTGAAGAGGGGTGTTTCCGAGACATGCCCGAAGGCAGTTGACGCTGTACCCGCTTCCCTGATGGGGAGGTGACCACGAGGCCCTTTTTGCCCCTCTGGTGCCTCTGCCACCCCTGACTGTACAACATCACAGGTGCCAAGTGCTAATGGATTTGCTACCGCCCCTTCTCAAGTGTGAAAACATTGGAGCTGGGTATTTTCAAAAGGGGTGGGAGGGAGGTGATGGGAGGAGGGAGAGGAAGGAAGAAGAGGGGGACAGAAGAGGAGCAGCGCAAAATGGAGGGGGAGGGGCAGAGGGTAGAGGAGGGGGAGGCTAGGGAGGGACCCACTGGAGGTGACAGCTAGGCAGCCTCTCCCCCAAGGATGGCTTGTGTCTGCCTGCAGTTCGTGAGGTTCAGGAAGCACAGCAATGGCAGCTGCCACCCCTGGGGCTGAAGGCACTGTCCCCCCCCACCGTCCCCCCCCCACCCCCCGCCAGCTCATTGCCATTAAGGCTGAGCTCCAGAGCTTGCTAGCATGACTTAGCCATGGCTCACCAGACGGCAGAGCAGCTCTGTGGTGCCGTGGTAGAGGAATTTGATAGACCTCTGTCCCCAGGGTCCCACGGAAAGCCATTGGGTGGCGTCTCCCTGGAGGCGGTCTGTTACAAAGCTACTAGAAGGGACCGGCAGGGTTCCAGGGAGGCCCATTGTGATGGTGTGCGCTGCAGGAGCCGGCACTAGGGGGCGCCCTGGAGAAGCCTGGTGAGCAAGCCTGTTGCAGGAGCATCTTTTCCTCCCCAGTGTCTCTCCAGCGCCCCCTGCTGGCAAAACGCAACCAATTCTACTCTGGAGCAAAAGGCCTCCTTTTTTCTTTTCTTTTCTTTTCTTTTCTTTTCTTTTCTTTTCTTTTCTTTTCTTTTCTTTTCTTTTCTTTTCTTTTCTTTTCTTTTCTTTTCTTTTCTTTTCTTTTCTTTTCTTTTCTCTTCTTTTCTCTCCTCTCCTCTCCTCTCCTCTTCCTTTCCTTTCCTTTCCTTTCCTTTCCTTTCCTTTCCTTTCCTTTCCTTTCCTTCCCTTCCCTTCCCTTCCCTTCCCTTCCCTTCCCTTCCTTTCCTTTCCTTTTCTCTTCTTTCCTCTTCTTTAAGGGTGGAAAAAGGAAGCACTTTTATTTTATTTCTTTAAGTAATTTTATTGATTGCACATGTATTTGTATATATATACATACTTATATATTACATCATTGTCTACCCCAAGGTTCTCCTATAACCGTGAACCATCTTAATCTCTTGTGTAGAGGCCACTTTTCCCCAGCTGTGTATGCTCCTCTCACGGCTCAACTGCCTGAGTGCCCTGCGACACACCTTTTGGTCTCATATGCCACATAAACCAGCTTTATGCTCCGACCTAGCAAGACCCAGCCGTGATCTGATGTGTCTTACAGATACATCATCACTCCTCCCCCCAAAGCCGGGCGCTGTCAGAAGGGCCATTGTATGCACCACCAGAGCACATCATCCTTCAATTGATGTGCTCAGCCACGGGCTGCTGAGCAGCCTGTTCCCTAGAGGCTGACCTGTGGCGGTCACTTCCCTGTGGATGCAATGAGCAAACACGGGAGACGATGCCCATAGAAACAAGCACCAGTTTTCCCTGCCGGCTCCCCACAAGGTCAGCTGGGACCTCCACCCTGAAGTTACTACGACCTGAGCAAGGGAAGAGCTACAGCCATTGCGGCTCTTGCTGTCTGTCCACATCTGCGTTTTCTGGCAGCTGCTAAATCCCAGCAGAGTAGAGACCTGGCGCCCCTAAGGCCCAAGGCGCCCAGCACAGGTGCTCCGAAGATGGTCGGAGCCGAGTCTGTGTCATCCCGCCGACGGCCAGCAGGTGTCGCCACAGACCGGGAGGAGGCGAGGCGGCGAGGCGGGAGGGCCTCACCTGGCGGCGGCCTCACCTGGCGGCCGGGCCCCGGCCCACCCCGCCCCCCACGGAAGCCGGAGCCCGGGCCCTGGCGTCACCTGGGCAATTGGGACGGCAGCGCCCGGGGCCAGGGGAGAGGAGATGAAAGGCGGTGGCGGGTGTGGGCCGCCGGCAGCGCCAGGTGAGAGCCGGTGCCCCGCCCCGCCTGAGACCGGGTGAGTCAGGCCCCAGGTGGAGGCGGTGGCCCGGCCGAAGCCGGAGGCCCGCGCTGCCGGGCCTCTGCTGGGTGACCCGGCCAGCCTTCCTGCGCCGGGGCCCAGGGTTTCTGGTCTCCTGAGATCCTGGCCGCGCGTTCTTGGGGCGCCAGTGGCGGGTCACTTCGTCCGAGCGCCCCGGGTAGCTCCTGGCGCTCCCTGGTCTTCTTCCCTCCGGTTTTCCGGGGCACAGAGAGGGTCAGAGAGGCGAGGCCACCTGTTGAGGGTTGCACAGCGCCCGGCAGGCTGCAGGGAGGCCAGGCGAGCCCAGGTGCCCCCCTTGGAGCGCCGCTCCCTGCACTTGACCAGGAAGTCCGGACACGCCTGATTTCTATTGGCCCAGGGGGTCGGCC
>PVHY01030688.1:0-13230 GCA_004024945.1 Uropsilus gracilis
AGGGCGACTGGCGCGACCTTCGGCAGGAACCGAACCTTTGCCGCTAGAAAGATGGGCTCCCTGAAGGCCTTGTGCAAGGGTATTATCCCACATCCTCGGCTTTGGGGGGGGGGACGACACGACTCATGGATCTGTCGCTGCGTGTCACCGCTTCTGGGTGCAGTGATGTCCACTGTCTTTTCTCACCTGTTGTGTCGTTGTTGCTCGTCCCAAAGTTTCTGCAGTTCTGACGACTCCTCGGAACTTCGAATTGTTTCAAAGTCTTTCTAATAATTTGGGGGGGGGGTGGGCTTCACATGATGTCTTGCTCCATCCAGTTGGAGGAGCTGTTGCCTGGTCTCCATCTCCAGCGTTGCATTAGAATATATTAATTGTTTACTTTAGAACTGGTGTCAGTTGTGCTTGTGTCTGTGGTCGGGCAGAATTTACATTTTCTTCCATGTGTAGAGACCTTGTATGGGGAAACTTGAGGTGGAAGGTTAAGTCTGCTGGCTTGGACAGTGCTGGGCGGCAGAGTGGATGGACACATTTCACCGCTTTTGTCCTGGGTATTCTCTGTATTCCCGTTGATCTTTTTCCGATTTCATCTCGGCCTGGCCTTAAAAAATTCCTTTTCCTTTGGCCTTGAGTTGTAAGTTTTTGGGTTGTTCCTCACTCAAGAGGAGAGAGTGGGGATCAGGGGTGTGCTGAGTTGGATTTTAGAATCCCCTCGAGTTGTGTTTGAAAGTTCTTGAAGCATTACCCTCAAAAGTTAGTGAAAATGGCACCAATTTTGTCTGTGCATCTGAGTGTAATCATTGTTTTATGACCAAGTCTGTTTTAACTTGGGTCCTGAATTTTTAGCAGAATTTGTGTGTCAGGCGCCCCCCCCCCCCAGTATTTAGCTATGACTTTCAACAGAGTGACCAAAAACCCAAGCAGAACAATTGGGTTAAGAATTGCTGTTTATCTTCGGTTCATCCTTATTTGAAATACTCTGATTTTTTGTTTCTCGCCCCAATCTCAAACTGAATATAGATGCGGGAAAATGACTTTCTGCTTATTAGCCAATGGTTATATTCTCATTTAAAAAGTTTTCTAGCCCCAAACCAGTTTTCATGGAAATTGCTTTTCCCCCCATTTTCACCAGGTTTTAAGAAAATTTAGCTCCTGGATTTAGGGAAGTACAGAGTGAATAATGATGAGACTCTTGTCCAGTGACAAGAGATTTTCCCTTCAAGTTTGTATATATTCCAATGGAACCCCAAACTGTAGGCTTTTTTAAAAATTAAACATGACTTCAGCTCTTAGGGAATTTAAATACATGAATTTACCTATGCGCTGTAGGCTCAACCAGGACCTCTGGGTTGTCTTCAAGAATTGGTTTATGTCAGATAATCACAAGTAGGCAAAATTTAGACTCCGTGTGGTCCAGGATTAAATATTTTTATCTCTTTCCTTTAGTAAAGAATTTAGTAAATGTTGGGGAATAATTAAGTTATTGAAATTAAAATTTTTTTTCTCAAGTACTTGAAGCTCGTGCTGATTTTTTGAGTTTTGGAAGAACTGCTGTCTGCCTGTAGACGCATATTCTAGTCCTCTGGTGAATAGGAAGTTTTTGCATAGGTTCAACTGTCATATCTTCAGGCAGGCTGTTCAAACTTAAGTCCAGTGCTTTAAGCTGCAGTGCCCCTGTGAGAAGTTGGAGGGTGAGGGGGAAACTCTAGGTTGCTGAGTCTCAGAAGAGTGTATACTCTCGGTCTCAAGGTTGCCAGTGCTTTCTCTGGGGCTGTA
The DNA here is from genome assembly GCA_004024945.1 of Uropsilus gracilis. Taxonomy (NCBI): domain Eukaryota; kingdom Metazoa; phylum Chordata; class Mammalia; order Eulipotyphla; family Talpidae; genus Uropsilus; species Uropsilus gracilis. Next base: position 1,774 of record PVHY01030688.1, read on the forward strand.
ACTAGTCCAGAATATGGGATATTTGGATTTGATGTTTGTGACTGTGTGTGATGCTTATTAAAGCATATATAAATATTTTTTTTTGAAAATCAGTCTTACTAATAAATGCCAGTCTTTGACTTTGTGAAAAATACTTAAGAAAATATGCTGTGTACTAGAGGACATTTTCTCTGTTCTTTTCAAGTTTTCCTTGAGAGCTGAAAGCTAGTGTTTTCAGTCTCAGTTTATCCAAATATAATTTTTCATGAATGTTTAATAAAGCAGCAGTGAAAGAGAAACCTACTTAAATTTATTTTAGAAACACTTTATTTAGATCAAATCCACTGCTTTTTGAAACTCCGGATACATGTCTTTTTTATGTGTTATGTATCATATAGTTCTTTCTTTGTTAGTTATAGAATCAATTTCAGGTGTTTCCAGAAGCTTGCAGCTACATTTAGCTGTTGAAAAAAATTTTAATCCTGAAGTAATCAGAATGCTTTGGCCAAAGTTATTTTAATGTAATGTGGACAAATTTTTGACTCTTCAAGAAAAATTAAGTGAATTACATGTGTGTTGGCATGTACATATTTTTTTCTAAAGTACAGTTCAGAATTAGGATAGTGTATTTTTGATCCCATTTGATGTAGTTTAGTTAATGAAGCTTCCAAAAAACTTCATCACTTGGCCTTTTTTTTTCTTTTCATTGTGAGCACTTACATGAACTGAAGAAAAACCAGAAATACAATTTTATAGACATACTCTTGTATTTTTTTAAAAGACAGAAATAAAAGGTGATGGGACAATTAAGGCAAATCTGTATTGTATCACCAACTCAAATCACTTGGAAGATAAACTGATCTTAAGGAATCTTCTGGATCCCCACCCTGGTAACCTGCTTTATCAAAATGCTGTTGAGCCACCTAAGGATTATTTCTTGAGGAAGACAGGGAAAATATACACTCTGTATCATGAGGGAGACATCTAGTCAGAGAAAATGTGAAGAGCTTAGTGAGGATGAATGGGAAAGAAACTGATTCTGGTAAAAGTGCCTAGTTTTATGGATTGAGGTAATCATTGGGACTGGAGGTGTGTTTTTCAAAGGTGAAAAGTTTATATGATCGGGAGAGAAACTAGAGGATGGAATAGTAGTATTTTTAAAAGAAGTTAAAAGCTATTTTTTGTCTGGGTCATCAGTTTGGTGGTTTAGACCATCTAAAATTTATTTAATATATAAGCATAGTATTTAGATTAATTCATGCTCCCTGATTTCTATGGTTATAAATGTGAAAAAGTTGGGCTGATAGTTTAAGTGAGCATTTTCTTAAATCTTAAATGGTACCTGTTTGTTACACTGCCTTACCCTTTTTCAGAGTAACTGTGAAGGATGAGCTTTGAGTGCATATATGTTAAGGCCATTAAAAAAAAAACTTGTATTTTACTGTTGCTAATTGTAAAGTCTTTGTTTTTGAGAACTTGGAAAGTCTTGTGTTGCTGCTACTGAATGTTAATGTGGTTAGGCTGGCAGCTGAACCTACAAAGAACAAGAGGAAGTGAGGAAATGTCCCCGTGAAACATTACTTAATCCTAAACAGTGAGCTAGAAACTGGGAGCTAGTACTGGGGGACTTAATTCTTGTTTTATGTGCAAAAGAGGCATACCCTCCTCCATTGAGAAATAACCCACTTGTGTCCTCTCTTAAGAGTTTTGCCTTTTATTCACCAGACATTGATTAAAGAGGCACTATTCTAAGCATGTTCTAAATGCTACAGTAACAAATCATGGACCTTTATGTAAGTGAGAGAGGGATGAAAGCTCACCTAACTAAATACAACTTGTTGAGAACTGAAATAAGGAAAGAATGATGTCTGAAGGAATTATCCTGTGGAGGGAGTATGATGCAGGGGAAAGTAAGGGGTTAGGGAAGACTTCCCATGTAGAGGATGTTTAAGTAGAACTTTGAAGGGAGAAGAGCTAGAGTAAAGGCTATGATAGATTTGAGGAATGACAGATTTTGCTGTGCTTGGGAAGTAGTGGAATATGAAGCTGATGAGGTTGTGACCTAATTGGGAAGAGCATGGGGACATTAAACTTTGAGGTTGGTATATGAATAACGATGCCTTTAATTAAGATAGGGGATGTATAGGAAGAACAGAATTTGAGGAGGAAGGTACTATGATTCTAGATGTGAGAATCAAGATATGTAGGTACCTGAAGATTTAGACTGGAGCTCAAGGGGAAGTGGGTATCAATTAAGAAATTTGTGTTCATTAGCATAATGTCATGTAGAAACCACAAAAGTATATATTAGGAGTGAGGAAAAACCTAGCAGCAACTTTGGGAAGCATTTGCACCTGAGGGTCAAGTGAAAATAGAGTTGCCTATGAAGAAAACTGAAAAAGAATGACTAAGCAAGATAAATGGTGTTGGACTGAAGAAACTGAGAATACAGACTAAGGGAATTTTAACAAAGAATTCAGCAATGTGAAATACCACCACGAGCTGGAGAGTTCGTTCAGTTTAAAAACTGGATTTTTAAATTACAGGATAAAACATTTTCTGATTGTGTATGTGAATCATAATTTCTAGAGCTTAGAGTACAGGGGTAGGACCTATAGAATCTAGTTTAACTGTTGACACATGCTTAGAAAAAAATGCTGTTTCTCTTTAATGGAATTGCGGCATAAAAACTTTGGGAGATGACTTAAATTTTTCTAACAAATTAGATACATATTTGAGTATGATTGAGTTTATAGTCTCTTAAAATGCAACTTGATGGGTTTTTGTAGCTTTACAATGTGCATGTTAAGTGCAGGGTTTTTATTTTATTTAAAATTCATTTACTTATTTACTTACATTGTTTTTAGACAGTATTTAACTTCTCCCCTCAGGTGTATAGTCCAATTAGAAGGGGTTTTTAACTTGGGTTTTATAGTTCTGGGGTTCATGATCCCCCCCATGTATCTATTTTGACTATATGACCCCAAATCTTACGAAATTGTGTGGAAAATTTTGTTTGCCTGTGTGATTTTTCTGGGGAGAGGATCCATTACTTTTATAAGGTTCTCAAAAGGGTTCTTGACAGTGGAAGATCAAGGGTTTTTTCTGTAATATTAATGATTAAAGGAAATGTTGGTTGTGTGTGTTGGTTGAAAGCAGTTATCTTGATGAGTAGGCTAGACAAAGGGAAAGAAATTTTGAATGGATGTCTCAAGTGAGGAGCTCAGGAAGATATGAGGGGTTTCTAAGAGATAAGAGTAGGTGTACCAGAAGGAAGGTGGGAGAAAAGCCAAAGTAAATAAAGCTTCACCAATTTTGGAATTTTTTCAGGAGTTTTCTAAATTGTTTTTGCCTTAGTTTTTTATATACCCATTTTTATACTAGTTATGATTATGCGTGCACTATATACACAGTAGGCTATGTGTGTAGGAGGTTAGGGGGAATAAAATTACAATAAAGAGAAAGTAAGTTTTTAAAGAGACCTATACGTGGTTCATAAATTGCACTCAGGTTTATTTTTAGGTTTAAGTTGCTTTGATGCTCACACATTGCTAGTGTTCACATTTAATTCACTAATAAAATCTAGAAACACAGTACTTAATAATATTCCATACTGGAACTTGATTTCCTAAATATTCCAAAAATTTGGATAATTGGTCATTTTTACTTTCCTCCACTAACCTTTGAATTTGAAACTAGATTAGGGGACCATATCATCATTAAGCTCTACCAACTTTTGATTATCATCCTTACAAATAAAATTTTGAGGACCACTTCTAAATCATACTTATTTACAAATAATGTTCTTATACTATTGTTAACATGTATGTACATAGCTATGGAAGGTAGAAATTTTAAAACGATGAAATAGATGATTCAGTACTTTTTAATGTTCATGGTGGTTTAGTAACTGAGTTTGATTAATTTGTTTTTATAAATATAGTTGCTCATAACTTACAATTTTTTCTCCTTATTAATTATTACCATTCAACAGTGTTTCATAGATTACTCTGTAGAAGTACTAGTAAATAAAAGTGATGATTAAATATATTGGGTATTCTTAAACAGAAAATTTGTGTTATGTAGCTTGTAATTAGCTTGTATTTGTGGATTAATTTTTATAATTAAATCTGCATAGAAGACCCTAAATAGAAGTGGAAAATTTTATCTTTTTATCTATTCACTTTTTTGGGTTCCTTTGTATTTTATTAAACCATTATGAAATAAAATTTTTAGTAATAGGTCTTCCATGTAATAACCCATAAATTAAAGAACCGACTAAGGTTTGATGGATGAAAGCACTGTATAGAACTAGCCTTTAGACTTCAATCTGCCTTTAGGTGCTAAACCTAAAGAAGTAGTTTTGCTATCACCAGTTATGAGACTCAGTGTTAAAATTTTTGTTTTCCTTAATTTTTGGCTTGATATTTTCAGCATTTATTTGTTTGTTTATTTTTGAGACTAGGTCTTGCTATTTTGGCCAGGGAACCGCAGGCTCACCTTGCCCGAGGTACCTCGGACTCAAGCAATCCCCAACCTAAGCTTCCCAGGTAGCTGGGATCACCATGCCCACCTATTTTTTGGAACTAGTTCTCATTATGTTGCCCCGGGCGGGTCTCCGTCTCAGAACCCGGGGACTCAAGCGATTCCTAGTCTCAGCTGCGCTCTGTAGCTGCGCTTAAAGGTACTTGCCACCGTGCCTGGCTAGCTTTTCTAACTTTAAAGATAGATTTTTGTAGTGAAAATTTTAGAAAACAAAAGCCACAAAAACTAATGGTTAGGTTTGGTTTATAAGCATATAGATGACTTATTTGTGACTATATGTGATATGTGAAAGCATATATGTGATTTTTTTTGTACTTTTAATTATTTTTCAAAATTATTGTTAATGAAAATGCATTAACATTTGTAACCAGAAGAAATAAGCAAAAATGTAGATAATATAATTATGACTGTAAGGACTCAGGATTGGATTTGGACAAGTGACTTATCCTCACTGGACCTTTTCTCCTATGTAAAAAATGAAGAGGACAGAAACAGTATTTGTTTCTTTTAATAAAAATTACTTCTAAAATTAATTCTGAGTCTGTGTTTTACTTGTTAAACAATATATTTCCTTAATGTAAAAGGAACAGATATATGTTCATTATAAAAAAGCAAATGGAGAAAAGTTAAAAACTGATTCTGTCATACCAAGATAATGTTTTAGTATATTCAGTTTTAGATTTGCATGCATGTGCACTGTACATAAAAGTACTGTATATGGTAATACCTTGAACCAGAAATGTCTAAGAATGTTTGATCTATTTTTTCCCTGAAATTTTTTCTTAGTGGGTCAGTGATAAATCCATTTGTCTTAATGAAATATAAAAGATTTTTTAAAGTTTCTCTCTTAAAGATATAAATAAGTCCAGGAAATGCTTATTGTCTGTTTTGTGCTCTGTGTGGTTTTGCTGAGATAAGGGTAACTTGAAGTATGGACTGAAGGCTTACCTATGAACACTTAATAAAGAATGAGAGCTAAAGCTTGGGGTAAACATCAATATCATTCACATATTAGCTTGCTTTTTTCTCACTCTGCCTTTATACTTCCTGAGCTAAGATTCTTATTTGTTGGGTAGTTTCTGAAGTTGGTCTCAATATATTATTTCTTTTATATTATACTGGAAACTTCTGGGTTGTTCGCATTGAAAGCAAATTAGGTGGTAGTAGCAATAGCAAAGTTACGGAAGTATTAAAAATAAACTTTTTAAAACATCTATGGGGAGTTCAAATATTTTGTATATATTATATTTATAATATATACAGATATTAAATGCATGTTATCTAACTCATACTCTGAGGAATGTTATATGTAGTTCTAATTTTATGTAAAGAATAAGTGGATCTCAGGTTTAACTCCCTTAAAAGATTTTTTGTAGTGAATTTTCTTTAGAATCAGTAAAGTAACCCTATTTTTCTCCATACTCATTTGATTCTGTCTTTAATTCCTTTGGTAGCTGGTTTATTACTGTTTGTTTTTTTGTTTGTTTACACAAAACGGAAAGCAAATCTAGGATAGACCCTCTCACTACAATTAATATCTAAAATAATCTAGTCACTTTTCATCTAAGTATAAAGTCTATAGAGGGTGTTACAAGAAAAATAGCCTGATTTACCGATCTTTTTCTTCTTGACTATTTTCTAGGAGAAACGTTTTATCATTTACACTTAATAATTAAGATGCTTAAGTCAGTACCTTCTAGACACAGAAGTGGAGAATCTGGGGGAAAAGTTGAAATTGTTTGCCTTTTGAACTTTGGTTTTTAGTTTTTGTGTCTGAAAGATGTGAGAATGGCAGCTAATTTTAACTTGAGGATCTGCTAATATGGGTGGATTGTTTTCTTTCTGAAGAAATAAATTTTGTAACCAAATGAGTGGTATATATCAAATGTCCTTTGAATAAGTAATCTTTAGTATTTATTTAGACTTTTGGTGTAGGGATCCTAGTCTTTCAGATTGGCATGATTTTGAAATTCCCTATTTTTGAAAGAAAATAAGAATAATGTCCCCCATCCCTCCCCCCCTTTAAATTAGAACATCTTTTCCCTTAAAGGTTGTGCAGCTGTTCCATGTAAATACACATACTCAGATTTGGCCTACCAGTAGAATTTTAGTGCTGTATAGCTAGTGGCTTAATTGTCTCATATGTGCTTCATCCCAAAACAAAATTCCCTTCTCAAACTTGGCTCTGTTCCACTCTGGCTTACCTCTATCATTAGTACCACTGTTTCACCAGTTTCTCAGAGCAGAAACCTTGATCTTTCCCTATCATCAAATCCTGTTTAAGTTTCTAAATAAGCTCAGTTTCTTTCATTGCTCAATTTCTTTCATTTCTGCATTGCAATTGTTTCCTTTCTGAACTGTTGCAATAAGTTAGGCCACACACCTGCATCCACCTGCATACTAGTTTATTCCAGTGCAGGCAGAAGGAAACAGCTATTTATTTATTTTTTGAGACTAGGTCTCACTATTTTTGAGACTCGGTCCACTAGCCTGCCTGTGGAACTGCAGGCTCATGTTGCCTGGGGTACCACAGACTCAAGGAATCCCCAGCCTCAGCTTCCCAGGTAGCTGGGGTTATAAGTGCGCACCATCTGGCCCAGCTATATTTTCTTGGAACTAGGTCTCATTATGTGCCCCCGGCAGGACTCGACGAGCCACAATCCTTGGCCCCGGCCATGGCTTACAGGTATGCGCCACCATACCCAGCCCTGGAAACAGCTAATTTCTAAGTGCACAGTTCTGGTCACATGTCATATTGAGTTTAGGTTGAAGTCAAGCTTCTAAACATAGCTTTTCAGGCTCTTTTTTTTTTTTTAAATCAACCATGCTGTTCTATCAAGCCTTTCCTCCTTTCCAGTTATTGTATATTGTTTGGAGAGTTTCTATCTTTGTATAGTAAAATCTTATGAATTGTATTTATACGTCTGTTCAGTCATCATTTCCTCATAGAAGTTTTACCAAATTTTCCTCATTTTGATACTTTTTCTTGTATGTCCATTCATGACATTTTACATTTGTCTCTTACTTGATAAATAGCTTTGCCACCAGTTAAAAGCTTCATGAAAGTAGGTATTATGTGTTTATCACTAAGCACAATGCCTGATAATGTAAAAAGCAGCATTTATTTTAATGAATGTAGAAGCTTTGAAAAATTCATGTATAATATTTTTACCTTGCTACTAGATTTGTGGTGTCATCTAGTATGTCAAATTTTAGGAACTCAGTGCGATGATTTAGGACGAGATCCTAAGTCATCTAAGCTTATCTAGTCCTCAATATTACTTGGTTATCAGGCGCTTCCTGTTTACCGGAAGTCTTTAGGACATTTAGATATTTAGAAAGTTTAATTTCAACTGAAATTTTTTCCTGTAACTTTTACCTACTGGTCTTCTAGTCTCCAGAATTTCAAAAATAAAATATAGTTTCTAGTTTTGTCTATTTTTTAGTTTAAACAGACCAGATATGCTAAACTGTATTTGTGTAGCTACCTTGCCCCATTTGCATTTTGGTAGGGTCCCTAGATATATATGGCCTAGTCTTGAAAAGGTAATAGGATATGCTGGCAAGATAGCTTGGGGACTCTTAATTTCGTTAGTGTACAATAACATGTGATGTCTTTAAGCAGCAAATTTATTCTCTCAGTTCTGGATGTCTAGGGAAACATCTATTCTTTGCTTCCAGCTTTTGGTGGACTTGTGAATATATCACTCTAGTCTGTGTCTCTAAGGCATCTTATCTCTTCTGCCTGTGTAATCTATTTCTCATTCTTACAAGAATACTTATTTGTATTTAGGACCTGGATAATCTAAGATGATCTCAATGGAAAATCCCTAACTTTGTCGAGAGACCTTTTTTTTGAATAAGGTAACATCACAGGGTCCAAGAATTAGGGCATGGACATATCTTTACTGGGCCATCAGTCGTCCCATTACAGGAACTTCAGATATAAGTCCTGGTATTGCCTGAGGTGGTATTTGACCTTGTTGGTTTTATGACGGGAATTAATACCTGTATCATTTATATGTGAAGATATAAGGAACATTCATGTGAAGCAGTTGACACATGGTAGCTAACTCATTGCATTAGGCCTTCCTCATACCAAACTTATGCAGACTTTGCTGCACTTTGCCAGGGTTCCTGGACATCACATATAGTCCAGGATCTGGCATGAATGGTGACCCTGGTCTGATCAGTACTAACAATGTGGATGCAATTTCCTGTGCTCTGGGCACTGTAGCCACTATGATTAATGTAGCCCAAGCCTGAATTAGGTTTCTTTGCAGCCACATCATAAGATTGATTCATTAAATCTAGAATTTATTAAAATCCTTAAGACATTTTCATAGTAATTATTAGATCTACATTGTGTGGTTGAGTGCTCAGATCCAAATACATCTTGTTAGATGCTACATTGTGTTACACGTGTTACATTGTCAAGCAGTGCCCAATACTGAATTTTATGTTTCTGCATAGTTTAGAGGACTCTAACTTACCTACTTCGGTGCTATTAAGAGAATATTTCTTGAAACAAGTGCTTTGGTGAATAATAAAAGGAAAAGAATTACCACTGAAGAAGTAACTATCAGTTAAACATTGGGTAGATGCGTGACATTGCTGGATGCTTTTTCTGAAATGTAATTAGTCTCTCCTTCAAATCAATGGCAGATCACTTCCAGGTTCATGGACAGGTTGTTTTTGATGCTTCTTTCAGATAATGAGACAGATAAGGTGTCTGCTGCTTTTTAATATGCATTTAATGATTTCTATTATCTGTTAGTATTTGGGATTTGCATTGAAGATACAAGACTAAGAAACAAGACTAAGATACAAGACTAAGAAACATGCCCGTGGCCGGGACCAGAGATCGCTGTTCGAGCCCTGCTGTCGAGTCCCGCTGGGGGCATGTAGCAAGACCTAGTCCCAGTAAAATAGCTGGATGTGGTGGCGCGCACCTGTAATCCAAGCTACCTGGGAAGCTGAGGCTGGAGATTACTTGAGTCTGTGGAACCCCCTGGGTAACGCGAGCCTGCAGTTCCACAGGCAAAAATAGCGAGATCTACTCTCAAAAAAAAAAAAAAAAAAAAAAAAAAAAAAAAAAAAAAAAAAAAAAAAAAAAAAAAGCCATAAAAATAAAATATTAATTTTTGAATGAATATAGCTTGCATAAGTTTAAAAGATCAAGCAATTTAAAATAATGTGGATTTCTTCTGTAGTTTCCCTCTCTAAAACAATTACTGCTTTCTTGTGTATCCTTCAGGATAGGCCAGGCAAAAAGCATGTGTGGGTCTCTCCTTTTTTCAGAACACCAACGATTGCTTATATGATCCTTTAGAGAGTGGTTTATTGGTTCCATGCGTGAGTGTGTCTTGTGTGTTGACATATTCTGTGTCTATTTTTTTTTTTTTTTAGACTAGGTCTCGCTATTTTTGCACGTGGAACCGCAGGCCCTCGTTGCCCCGGGTACCACAGACTCAAGCAGTTCCCAGCCTCAGCTTCCCAGGTAGCTGGGATGACAGGCGCGCGCCACCATGCCCAGCTATTTTTCTGGAACTAGGTGCTCGAACCACGATCCCTAGCCCCTACCGCTTCATAGGCTGAAGCTGACAGGCACGAGCCACTTTGCTCGGCTCATATTCTGTGTCTTGATCCTCAACACCAAATGTAAAAGTTCTAATACCTGCGTCCCCGCCCCCCCACACCCTCTTTGCTCTATTGATGAGAGGCAGGGAACCAAATTCTATAGCTTTCCATTATGAATTTGATTGTGTGGGATGCATTTCCAAGAGAGTTATATATCATGTAGTTCTTTATGGGAAGAGTTCTCTTTAATAGGCTTACTAAAATTATTCCAGGGAAAGAAGACCGATTTAATTCAGGTCATTTATTTAGGAAACAAAGAAAAACCATCCATTCAAATTGGTTTAACACATTATCTTGATATTGCTTGAGTCCTTCATGCTTGCTAAGTGAATTACTCATTTTGATTATATTGACAGCAGAACTAAATAAATTATTTCAAGAGCCTGGTAGGTAGCATAGGTCTAGTTTAGGAAAGCTAGAATATCCAAAAATGAAGGACTACAACAGTCTTCACATTCTGCGTTGAATTATTTGTGTTTTCTTTCTTGTACTGGTTCTTAATTTTTGTTCTCAGGACCTTTTCATACTTAACAAAAATTATTGAGAACTCAAGAGCTTTTGCTACTGTTAAGTTGTAACTTTCAATGTTTATCATGTTAGAAATTAAAATTGAGAAATTTAAAAGATGTTTATTCCTTTAAAAATAGTGCATGTACTACATGTTAAAATAAGTAGTATTTTTGTTTTAAAAAATCACTACTTCCCAAAAACAAAAAACTTAGAAGTGGCTTCATTTTACAGTTTTTGCTAATCTCTTTTAATATGACTTGATAATAGAACACAGCAGGTTTCTCATATCTGCTTTTTGCACTTCAGCAAAATGTCTTCAGCAGTATGTTGCTGAAGTTTGTTGGAAAAGGGAAAGAATATTTAAAAAACCTTTTCTTTGCTATTATATCAAAACTCAGTAGTTTTAATTTTTTAAAGTTGAGTTGCAATGTAGAATCTGAAACTGTACTGTTCTTTGTTAGGTTGAAATCTTTTATTATTCTACACTTTGAATGGGTCTCTTAAACCTTGCATGATTTTTTAACATCATTGGTTATTTTGAAAATATTAGCATACAGAGTTATACAGATCTTCTAAATTGTTTTTTTTTTTTTTTTGAGACTAGGTCTGGCTATTTTTGCCTGTGGAACCGCAGGCTCTCGTTGCCCAGGGTACCACAGACTCAAGCCATCCCCAGCCTCAGCTTCCCAGGTAGCTGGGATGACAGGCGCGCGCCACCATGCCCAGCTATTTTTTTGGAACTAGGTCTCGCTACCGACCCCAGGTGGGACTCGAACCGCGATC
>PVHY01030689.1:0-13236 GCA_004024945.1 Uropsilus gracilis
TCCTCTTTGGAGAATTATCTTTTAATTCTTCTCCCTATTTTTTTAACTGGGTTTTTTACTTTGTTTTTGTTAAGTTGTGTGAGTTCCTTGTGTATATTTGTTATCAGACACTTGTCATTGTATGGAGGGCAAAATTTTTTTCCCACTGGCTGGGTTTCTTTTTGTTTTCTCTGTTGTCTCTTTTGCTGAACAGAAGCTTTTTAGTTTGATGTAGTCCCAGCTGTTTACGTTTTCCTTCATTTTTTTTATCTGCTATAGATGTATCCAGAAATGAATTTCTGAAAATGTAACTCATGGAGGTTTTGCCTATGTTTTCCTCTATGTGTATTATGGTTCCCAGTCTTATATCCAAGTCTTTTATACACTAGTCAGAATGGCCTACATCCAAAAAACGGGCAACAAGTGTTGGTGTGGATGCGGAGAGAAAGGAACACTCTTACACTACTGATGGGAATGTAAACTGGTCCAGCCACTATGGAAAGCTGTGTGGAGAACCCTCAAACGAATGAAAATGGAACTACCATTTGACCTAGCAATTGCTCTTCTGAGAATCTACCCAAAGGAGACTTCAACGCTTGTACAAAGGGATACCTGTGCTCAGATGTTTACTGCAGCACTATTTATAAATGCAAAGACATAGAAACAACCCAAATATCCCAAAACATATGACTGTATGAAAAAGGTGTGGTATATATACACAGTGGAATATTACACATCAATTAAAAATGACAAATTGAATGAATTTATGACAACATGGATGTACTTAGAAGAAATCATATTAGCAGAAACAAGTCAGAAAGAAAAACACAGAAGCCAAATGGTTTTGCTATTATATGGGACATGGGAAAAATAAACAAAAAGCTATGAGGAAAAGTCAAAAGAAGCTAACAACCAAATTGAAGTGCACAACTCGGGGGCAGGGGATGGGAGAGGAGTGAGGGAATGAACCCTGGGGATTACAAAGATGTGAAATTAATATATAAATAAATTACTTAATAAAAAAAACGAGGAAAGAGGCTCTTTCCCCAGTTGAGGTTGAGTTTGCTCTTTATTTTGCAGCCTGCAGACCTCCTGGGAGGGCACTATTGTCACCCCCAGGGGATCTGGGGCTTGGCTGAGTCTCCAGCCCTTTGTTACTATTTGGGGACTTTTTCCTCCTGTCTGCAGCTGCTCCAGGTGAGTGTTGGTACATCAGCGACATTTCTGGGAGGCTGGTGCCCCTTGAGAAACAGTCTGTGAGATGTCAGCTCCCGACGATGCTAGGGCCCCGGTCCCTTTTGGATGCACCAGCTCAGCTCTCAGATGCCAGCCTTAATGGCTGCTCTGCCCACGCAATGCCACATGCCTGTGCTCCCTTCGTCAGGGAGGTGAGCGTGGGAGGGGACTGGTCTGCCTCTTAGGTAGCAAGAGAAATTCCTGATTGAAATAGATCCTGCACCAGACAGAAATGTGAACGTCTCAACCCTGTCTGAGGAGCATCATTAATCATCTCCCAGCTTCAACAGCCCAGGCATTGTTCATGTTTAACCTCCTGTCTTAGCCAAGATCCCCTGGGCTCCCCATCTGTGAGGAGTGCCCTCGGTCAGAAGGCACTCCGATGAGGGGTGGGTGGATCAGAAGACTGAGGCGGGGACCCCATAATTGCAGGAGTGGTCCAAAGGGGCTGAGTGAGGGAAGTTGGCCTATTGAGCAGGTCGTAGCAAGGAGAGGCAGTTTGGAGACACTGCCTTCAGAACTCTGAGTCTGATCCCATGAAGAGCAGAGAAGGAAGGTGGAATGAGGGAGACCCCAAAACTTAGTGACAACAGCAGAAGCAGTGGATGGTCCTTCCTGTTCAAGGAACTGGAAAATTCTAGAACTCCTAAGCCTGTCTAGGAAGGATTCTGGGGTTGACTATACCCACCAGTGTGGATCTCCACAGTAGCTATGCATCTTTCCAGGGCAGAACAACATAATCTGACTGGGAAACTGAATGTGCATGTAATTGATGAGCTGAGGACTCAGAGGAGAATGATCTGAAGGTGCTTCAGGGAGAAAATAGGCAATAAAAGAAGCAACACATTTTGATTGGCCAAGAGGAAGGCAAACGCATCCCAGAACAGAGAAAGAGTCCTTCGTTCATTCATTCATTCATTTATTCGTTTGTTCGTTCATTCATTCATTCATTCATTCATTCTGCTTGAATTGATCTGCTGTGGTTGGCACTGTTTTAGGCTCTAGGAATACAAAGATTTGCAGGTTGTGGGAAGGGCCAGGGCTAGGGTGGGCCACGGAAGCACCCAGAATGCAAAGTAAGGTCCTAGCCACTCTGAGGATCACCCTACTTTTGCAGGGGGAGTGATACCTCCTTGCCTGTGCACACTGGGCATCCTTTGCTCCTCCGGCCCCCTCTGAGGGGCTCTCAGTCTCTGCTAAGCAAAGATCTGGAGGTAAAAAGCATCATCACTTCCCATGGATTCCACACCCTCAGGGTTTGGCTTTTGCTGCCAGTTAAGGTGCGCCTCTTCTTGCCCTTTCTCCCTAAGCCCTTGTAGGCTGAACTCTGTCTTCAGAGCTAGGGTTTGTGCCTTCGTACTTCCAAGCCCCATGGAACTCCTCCCACTGCCCCCACCCCAAAGGGTACAAAGTCCTGCCTCCATCACAATGACCTCCTCGACCTCCTCTTGAACTCTGGTGACTGTCACTGGCAACCCCGAGACTGGGGCCAGGATGGAGATGGTGGTGCCTGCTCTGGCTAGGGGCGTGGTGGCAGGATGGGATTCAGCGTGTGCCTGGAAGCCCCCATTTTATTTATTGCTTAGTTTTTTTTATTTTGTAATTTTCATACAATATCGGTCACATTTGCATGGTTGTGTTGTACCCCTTCTTCCCCACCCCATCCACCCCCCTTTGTGACCCCACCTCTGGTCACTCCAACTCCTCTCGCTGCAAGCTGTTGGTCCCTGTTTGACTCACTGGTCTTTTCTTTTCCTGGAACTCTGTCCCTTTTCCCTGGGTGCAGACTTGCATTCCTGAAGAGCAGCAGACCAGGCTCGGATCTCCAGGAGTAGCTGAGGTAGGTAGTCAGGCTGAGCACGTCAGGAACTTGCTGTAGGGCAGATACGTGATGGCTTCTCCAGGATCCTTTCTGGTGTCTGCCATGTGTTACTGGTTCTGTGCTGTACAGTTTTGCTATCTGGGACTGGGAATCCAACTCCGGCCAACAGTGGTGAGGCATTCACTGGTGGGGCAGGCTTCCCCAGGTGGTTGGTCCAGCTCCTCTCCTCTCTCCTGTAAGCAGTTCTGCCATGGGGCCACAGCCACATCATGGTGGCTTTCTTCCCCCATTGAACGGTAAAAGAGGGCGCCTCATTTGCCTTGCACTTTACTGCAGGCCTGGGGTTTGGTTCCCCAGTGCAGAGACGATGCAGGTGGAAATCTGTGACAGGGCACCTCAATTTCTGGTTTCACCTTCCTGTCTACGGCCATACCATCCTGAACCTGCCTGATCCTGTCTGATCTCGGAAGCTAAGCAGGGTCGGGTCTGGTTAGCACTTGGATGGAAGGCTCCACCTTAAAGCGCCGGTCTTCCTGTCACGTCTTGTGCTGTGAATGAGGCCTGTAAATATACCTTGTTTTTGGCCATGCAATTTAAAATTACTTCCCCCCAAATGTCACACCCTCTGCATTTGGCTGGTCTGGGGCAAAATTCCTATTGTCTGGATTCAAACTCTGCCAGTTCCTCCCTCCCTGAAGGGGTTTCCCTCAATAGCCCAGAGGCCCCCTGCCCCCAGGTGCCCTTGACACAAGCACCCCAGGCAGCCAGCTCCCCCAGGTCGGGATGTCCCTGGTCACTGCCGGATCTCCAGACACGGCGCAGGGGACAACAGTGACCAGGCTAACCTGGTGTGCTGGGTGTCAGGGGTGGCATCGGGAGCCCACCCTGCCCAGAGCATGAACCTGAAGATGACCAAGGTGTGGGCAGGCGCCCCTCGGGGCATGTGAGTCAGCAGGAAAGGGAGGAGGAGGTGGAGGAGGAGGAGGTGGAGGGCCCTAAATGATTCCCCTGATTCAGAGCAAAGCCAAGTCCTTCTGGGAGGCAGAAAGGGCAGCCTGGAGGCCACTCAGGCCCAGGAGGCCGCTCACACCCAGGAGGCTGACTCCAGACACAGCCCATCTGCAGGATGCAAATCTCGCAGCCACCAGCAGACGCCCCGTGGAGGAGAGAAATTGCAGAGAAATTACAATCCCTTGTGTGACTTCTCCCACGGAACTAAAAACAGCACATCGATCCCACGCTCTGTATCCAGATGGCTCTGCTGCCTCTCTGCCCTGCGGGGACCGAGGACAGAGAAGACACTGGCCTGGGGTGGGTCTGGGGGAAGCCGACCTCTGCAGGGGGTGAGTGGCGCTCTGAGCTGGGTTAGTCAGGCTGGAGAGAGATCACACAGTAGGCTCTTTGCCCCAGCCCCCTCCCGACACCCTGACCTCTCCTGACACCCTGAGCCACCCGAGAACCCGGACAGGGGCCCGTCCTCCCTTCAGTCCCACGGCGTAGGCCGGGCACAGGTAGGTGAGGGACATCCACACCAGCTGGAATGCCAACACCTTTGCCCAGATGGGCCGCCTGGGGATGTTCTCTGGATCCTGACAAGCAGCCAGAGGCTCGCAGCCCGGCTGGAGCCGCCTAATGAAGACAAATGGGGGAAAGAATCTGTTGACCTCATCACACTAGGTTATTCCAGGTGCAAAGGGCAACCTCAGGACTCTGAATGCAGCTATCACCTGTGGTCTGCTGGGGGACCCCAAGCAGCTGCCCCAGCTCCCTTCCACGGCCTCGCTAAGACCTGCAGGCGAGGACTCGTGCTGAGAAGGCCGCTCCTGAGCCCTGCCTGGCTCAGACACCTCGGGTCCAGCCTTGGCAATGAGGGAGGAGAGGGACTGCTCCCTCCAGGGGAGGCTCCTTGGAGGCCACCTCCGTAAGCAGCCAGTTTACCTTCTTATGGAGCCCAGTGCCCCAGACCAGCAGTAAGCAAGGGTCCCGGGAGGCAGAGCAGGGGTTCCGGGAGGCAGAGTCTGGAGACTGGAAGGGCTGCTGAGCAGTGAGTGGGTCCTCAGCTGGACCTCGTCACTCAATTCCTCCTGCCACAGGGCCTTTGCGTGGCCACCCCCTGGGCCTGGAGTCCCCACTACCTCCACTTGGCTTCCTGCCTCTCTGCTACCCAAAATGTGAAGGAAGGCACCGAAGTCAATCTAAGCAATACCTGAATAAGTAAAAAAATGCCCTAACAGCTGCTATTTATTAGCATTAAGTTCTGTGCGAAGAATGATGCAAAGCATTGCACGTGCACAATCTCTAAGCCTCACAGCTCTCACGAGGCAGCTGCTTTGGCCCTGTTGTAGAGGCGGACGGCTGTCTCCGAGGGGCTCAGCGACTTGACTTGCTCAGTCACACCGTGGACAGCCCTCTCTACATGCAGTGCTGCCCTCCAGCTGCCTCCAGATGGGCCTGTGCAAAGCATGGCTCCTCCAGAGAGCTCCCCAGGTGGCCTCTGCAGCCCCCTTCCAACGCAGTTCAGCGATCACGCCAGCTCAGTCCTAACTGGGGGTTACCACCTATCAGGGGGATGGGGGCGGGGGGAGTCATGGAAAAGGCTTTGCAGCCCGAGAAGCAACTCAGGTCACGGCTGGCATCACACAATCCCAAGGCCACTTTGCCATCTTAGACAAGTGCCCTGGAGCTGGATCATGTGCTCACGGCCCTGGGCGCCGGTCTCATCTATAAAGCAATGCACTTGGATGGGTCTCCTGGGTCTCCATCCAGACTGCGTACTGGAACCAAGTGAGGAACGTGAATAAGCGCAGGTCCCCTCCCCAGAAAGTCTGATTAAATTATCCTCCGTGGGGCCCAGCCCCAGGTGTGGTTTGAAAACTGCCCAGGTGATTTTAAGATGCAGTAGTGGCTGAGAACTTCCAGTCTCAGAGGTCCTTCCAGGTCAGTGTTTCCCTCGGGAATGGGCCCCCAGGTAGTGTTTACAAATAAAGTTTTATTGGAACACAGCCATGTGTCTCGTTTCCAGCTGTCCTGCCTATTTTCTGCTACATGAGCAGATGTGTGTGGTTACTATATCCACCTCCTGGCCCTCAGAAAAAATTGTTACCATCTAGACTTTGACAGCTGCAACAGCAACACAGAGATAGAAGGAAGGCAGAAAACCTGAGATCTGCTCCCGTGAGTGCCAAGTCTTTTTTCACTGCTGTTTCTTCAGTGCCTACAACAGTGCCTGGCACACAGAGGACTCAGAGAGTATCTGTTAGCTGGATGGGTGGTTGGATGAATGAGTGTGTAAGAGGTGGGAGGTGGGAGGGTAGATAAATGAATAGATGGGTGATTGGCTGTAGTGAATGCAAAGTGAGCTGGGGGGGAGGATGAGTGAATGGATGCGTGCGTGGGAAGATGGGTAAGTGGGTAGATAAATTAATGGGTGGGTGATGAGTGAATGGATGGGTAGGTAAGTGGGTGGGTAGATGGGCAGGTGGGAGGGTGGAGAGGTGAGTAGATGGGTGGGCAAATGGTTGGAAAAGAGAGTGGGTGAGCCTCATCTGGGACGTCACAGCTGCACAACTATGATAGCCATTTCTCTGTCTCAGGCTTGGAAGCACAGCAAGCAGGCTGAGTGAAATGGCCTTGGTCCCCCATGAGGACTAGGAAAAAAAAGAGCTGCTTTAGCTTCCACCTCCAGCCCCCAAGATCCTTCGCTGCCAGCACCCCTTTCTGTAACAACGTGAAAATGTGAGCAACTCTCTTAGGAAGACGGTTTCCCTCTGCCCCTTAATATCGTTGGAACTGCACTGAATGTGCACTGGGGAACCCATTGGGGGGGCTGAGGAGGACCCCAAATCAGCTGCACCCAGATGGCTTCCAGGCCCACTGGTTTTTTTTATTGCTGAGACCGGCAGGCAAGGACGTGTGCTGAAAAGGCTTAGGGTTTGCAAGAGAGGAATGCTCAGGGGCCATCCTTGCCCTCAGTGGGGTCTGTGGAGATCCCCACCCCTGCCACCCCCAGGTGACAGCGAAGAGACCTTTTGCCTCTGCGAATTTGCCTAAACTGGACCTTTCGTGTGACAGTCTCTTTTACTGGTCATCATCTAAACCATCAACATCATCATGATCTTTTGTCAAATACTTGACAATTTACCCAGTTCTTCCATATATATTATGTGGGAGGTAGATTGCAAAAAATCAAAATCCAAAATGCAGTCCAACTCTTCCTCTCCCCCTCTGTTTGCACATCCTGGTGCTCTCCATGTGGGGGGGTCATGTTCCACCCCCTCCTAGATTCTGGCCTCAGCCTCAAGCTCACTTTGCCCACTGGAATATTAGCCAACAGGAAATGCCATGTGTTTCCCCATCCTCTCCTGCTCTCTGCTAGGCCCTGTGAAACGTGCCCATAATCAAGCTGTCCCATGGAGAAAAGACAAATAGGTGGGCAAGCAGACCCCCTTCCTCCACTGCCAGCCAGTCAACTGCCAGCCCAGGGAAGGGGGAGCCAGCCTGCTCCATGAAGCCACAAGATGCTACAGAGAAGCTTCTTGTGGTATGCAACTGAGGTTTTGAGGTTATTTGTTACTACAGCATTATTGTGGTAATAAATAACAATTATCTCATTTGTCTCTTGCCACAAATCTGCGAGTTGGCAAAGCAGGGAAAAAAATCTCGATTCCAGGGATGAAAATAGAGAAGAGGGAGGCATGGAGCACGGATTGAACACCTACTCTGGGCCAATTCCTGGGCTTAGGATTTTCCTCTATTATTATCTCATCCACAGCTCTTGAAGGCTCTGTGCACAGGGGGGTGCTCTGGCTGCAGGAAAGGGTGCACTGCTAGTGTCTTGTGAACATGTTTTTTGCCATCACAGCCACCATGTCTAGAGGGAAACGCAGCCTAAGGGTGGATGCAGCAGCTGACAGAGCCATCAAGGAGTCCCTCTCCATCTTTCCATGGGCTGCCCTGGTGTGTTGATGTAACCGGGCGCCAAGGAGAAATTGCACAGATGATGTACGCCTTGAGGTAAGCGAGGAAAGAAGCACTGTGGTGGAGTCTGGCAGGAGAGGAGAAATACTGCAAAAAACTGCATGGAGGAGCGTGATCAGGGTCTTTGACCCTAGGAGCCATCACAGGCTGTGGCACCCCAGGATTTGGCCAGTCCAGCCCAGGGAAGAGGAAAAGTTATGAGAAACACAAGTATGAGTCTTTGATCTGGAAACGAATTAGGGCCTCTGAAGAAGAGAGGAGAGCTTGCTGGGAAACTTGGAATCTGTATAGATTGAAAAGCTTGGAATCTGTGTACCACGGAAGATGAGAAGAAAATTGCAATCATGTGCCTCCCAGAGAAGTAGTGGACCTTGCTAGAAACTGGGCTTTGTGTGACCTTCCCGCTTCAGGTTTGAAGGGGTGAGAAGCCATTTGAGACATGTGCTTTTTTGTAAAATGCTTGTTTAGGTCTGGAGCGGTGAGAAGTAATCCTGGAAGCATTTTAGGACTTAGAAACTGGACAGTAACTGGGGTAACTGGATACTTGTGCCTCAGTGACTCTTGACAGTCTCTCCTTGTTTGTAAGTAAACCTTGTTCTTTTTTTTTCCCTCTAAAATCGGGTATGTCTTGCAATTGTCCACATGGATAAAAGAACCCAGAGAGAGAGAGACGGGTTTAAATATTGGCCTCTCTCTCTGCTAGTTTTGGTCCCCATTTGCACCCAGTTTCATTAACTTTTCTTCCTCAGGCTTATCACCTTATGGTTGCAATCTGACTGCCACAGGTGGGAGGGTGGAGAGGTGGGTAGATGGGTGGGCAAATGGTTGGAAAAGAGAGTGGGTGAGCCTCATCTGGCTCCAAGTGTCACATCCTCATTCCACCTTATTCAGGGTAGGACTTCTTGGCATATGAAGAAAACTCCTTTCCAGAAGTCCCCCCATAGACTGCTCCTTATACCTAGTTGGCTAAAATAGGGTCACATGCCCAACCCTAAACCAATCAATAACAAAAAGAGAATGATGAGCCCAGCACGGTGGTGTGAGCCAGGAGTCTTGACTGGAGCTGGGGATCATGGTTTGAGTTCTGCCAGGGGCAATGTAGCGAGACCTAGTTCCAAAAAATAGCTGGGCGTGGTGGCACGCACCTGTAATCCCAGCTACCTGGGAAGCTGAGGCTGGGGGTTGCTTGAGTTCGTGGTACCCCGAGCAACGAGAGCCTGCGGTTCCATGGGCAAAAATAGTGAGACCTAGTCTCAAAAAAAAAAGAACAAAAACAAAAAGAGAATGACTCGTCCGTACTTAGATCAGACCAATTAGAGTATATGTCTGATCCCCAGGGAAGGGGGCCTCCTTCTCTGGACAAGTTCCATCTAAACAAAATCTAAGGAGAAAGGACAGATGAGGTTTGATGGCCAGCCACCCATCCACAGGTTATTATTGTTCCCATTTTACTGATGGTAAAACTGAGACTTGGGAGTACAGAGAAGCTGTCCAAGAACATCCAGCTGTGTTGGGAGAGCTGAGCTGCAAAACCGAGGTCCTTCTGCTGTGTCAGGAGGCTTGGCCATATCCGGACAGCCTCCAAGGAGCCACAGGAAGACTAGGGCCTGGGTCAGGGCACCCTCACCCGGGCCGCTTGCCTCTTCCTGCCCGGGCATTGCCTTCACCCTCCTCCCGCCACACATTCCTTCGTGCTCCCTCTGAATAGTCCCAGTCACGGCCATGGACCTGCAATTTACGACACATCATCAAAGGCCCCCCCTAATGTTTTCTAGCCTGAGACTCGCTAGTCACGGCTCCGGGGTCTGCGAGATGATTTAGGGTCCCATCTCCACCATAAATCCCGAACCTGTGTCCATGCGTCCCAGACCAGAATAGGCGCACCTGCACCTGGTGATAGATAGACCTCCTACTCAGCCCCGCCCCGCCTGCTCCTCCGCAGCTGAGATGCCTCTGCTCTTCCCATCCAGCCCCTCTCACTGCCTTCCATGATTCTCATTCTCGAGAGGCACCATGGGGAGGGCCCTTGGCTGTCCTGACTGTCCAGTGTGTTAAGGACACTTGCCCGTGGCTCTTCACCACTTCAGGCCTGTGAGGCCAACTCAGTATGGGAAAACACCCCCATGGGGCTCCCCCGTGACCGCACTCCCTCCTGCCGCTAGACTAGGGTTTTGCCCACATTCCTCACTGTCCATCTCAGGGATGCTGACACAGGTTGTCCTCCTGGGAAGGCTCCCATATGCACACGACCCTCCTTCCCCACCCCAGACCCTGTCCACAGGTCTGGGGACCCTCCTCCAGAGGGGTCAGTTGGCTGGAGCAGGAACCCACCTGCCCGGCCTGCTGCCCTGTTAGGGCAACCAGGCATGGGGCTGGCAGACTCATGGTTGATTTGCGTAAATAGATAAAGGACCTGGGGCCCTCAGTAGGTCAGACAAGCTGGTTTCATGCTGAAGCAGGAGACCAGATACAGGCAGGGGGCGGGGGGGCAGGAGGCAGGCAGCTCCTGAGGGCCCCTGGCCAATCCTGGGAGCCCCCCAGCCCCGTGCTCTCTGGCCTTTGGGGTGTCCACAATTATAGGCACCAAGCCCCCTGCTCACACCTTTCGGCCTGGTATCCATCACTTTCTGCACCATCGTGATGCCAGGTGTGGGCAACGAAAGCTGAGAGGAAGGCAAGGCCGCAGGTGGGCAGCAGAAGAGGCCAGTAGTGAGGAGTGAAAAGAGCCCAAACCACTCCATTTCCTATCCTCCCCCCACATACACCCCCACCCCCCACTCTCAGGAAGCACCTCCTGAGCTCTGAGTCTAGAGCTTGAGCTGGAGGAGGAACTCAAGGCAGAGGACACATATGCCTGTCGCCTGTCAGGACTGGCAGAGTCAAAGCCCTCTAGACTCTAGGAGACAGAGCCAGAGGGTGGGACTCTTGCAGGTCGTCTAGCCCAGTGGGGTGTTTCAGCTACAGCAGTTGTGTTTCCTGCATGCGATGGTCGATGTTCGCCCAGAACCCCGAGATACGAGCCCGCATGGGGTGAGTCAGGCGGTGTCCCTTGCCAACTCTGAGACCCTCCGGACCCTGGGGCTCCGGGGAAGTTCAAAAACCACTGCTGTGGTGGATCCTTCAATTTCATCAGTGAGGAAAGAGAATCCCTGAACAAGAGACCGATCTGTTGTGCGAAATGGGCGGCCAAGCTGAAGCGGAGAGACTGAAATGGCTCAGTTTAGAGGCGGAGGGGCAGGCAAGGTCTCCATGGCACAGGTGGGCAAGGGGAGCAGGGGGGAAGGGGAGCAGGGGTGGAGAAGGGGAGCAGGGGTGAGGAAGGGGAGCAGAGAGAAAGGGGAAGGGGAGCAGGGATGGGGAAGGGGAGCAGGGGTGGGCAAGGGGAGCGGTGGAGAAGGGGAACAGAGGGGAAGGGGAAGGGAGCAGGGGTGAGGAAGGAAGTAGGGAGGATTGTGCTTGGTGTGTTGTGAACAGGCAGCTTCAATGCCTGTCTGGGGCCCAGGTGGCCCGCCCCAGAGGCTTTTGTGCTTCCCCCACACCAGGCCTCAGGGTGGTATTCTCAGTGCCATCCCTCTCCACACTCAATTCCTGTCAGCTATTTACATGCTGAATAAAACATCAGCCCCTCCTGAGAACAGCTCCAAAGTGAAGCAGATGCAAGGCTGCATGGGGCCTCCACTCTTGGGGTGCTGAGACCCCCCACAAGCCCTGACTCAGTTCCAGAGTCAGAACAGTCACTTTCCAGATGCAGCAGAACTGATGGGCTGAGGAACTGGGCACCTCTGTCCTCCCTCCCCCCCCCCCAACCTCCAGTCTAACAAGATAGGGGGACAGTCAGAGGGATAACTGAGTGGTGGGGAGCTGTGGCTTTACGCAGATGTGGAAGGCAAGGAAACACAAAGCCGGGCCTCCTAGGTGCCTTAAGCTCTAGTTCTCAAGGGGGCTCCTGACAGCACCAGCTCCAGCTGGGAACCTGTTAGAAAGACAAGTTCCAGGGCTCCACCCCAGAAGCATGAATCAGAAACTGGGGGCAGAGCCCAGCAATCTGTGTTTAACAGCCCTCTAGGGGACCCTCTGCTTGCTCCTTCCTGCCTGTGCTCCTGAATGCTGTGGGCACTGGGTTTAGGCCTTGGGGAGAGCTGGGCAGAGAGTCCATGGGGAGAGCCCATCCACTGGAGAACAGAAAGGTGGAGCCCGCCACCCCGCCTGCTATTCAAGAGGAAAAAGAACCTTGTTTGAAAATGCACAAATGTTGGCCAGGAGAGCCTGTGTACTTTGGCAGTGGGGCTAGAAAGTTGTGCACCCACTGTGGAAAGTAGTGGGGTAGTTTCTCCACAAAAGCCAGAAGGTGGAGACAGCACAAGTGTTGTGGACAGGCCAGTAAACAAAATGCACACATGGACTGTGTCATGGAATATCAGTCATGTAAACGACAGTTTAGACACTTACTACAACATGGATGAAACCTGAAGACCAAGTGAGATGCCTCACACCCTAAGACAGACCTGCCGGGGTGGGATGTGAGGGTGATCTGACTGTGACATCTGTCACCAGGGTTGATATGGATGATCCTGCCGGCTAGGTGGGTGTCCCCTTCCTCCCTCACCAATCCATGTGCGTCCCTCCAAAGCTGCTCAGTTGAAGCATCAATTAAGTGAGATAAACCAGATCTAAAAGGACAAATATAGTATGAATCTACTTAAATGAGCTACCTAGGATAGGCAGTTCATAAAAACAGAAATGGGTTAGTGATGACAAAGGACTGGGGGTCTGGATGTGGAGATGTTTCACAGATACGGAGCTTCTGTCTGGGATAACAGAAACGTTTGGGAAATAGGGAGGGCCACACAACACTGCCACATGCCACAGATTTGTAAGCCTCCAAATGCTTATCCATTATCTGACCACAGACACACACAGAGACTCTTGTTTCTACTAGTGGAAATAAAGACGGTCAACCTACAAGTGACCGGAGAAGGACCCTCCCCTGAGGGCCCAGGAAGTGGGCAGGACTGGAGGCTCACCCAGAAGGAAGAGGCCAGTGTATTGGTCATGGTTTTCCAGAGAAATAGAACAAGTAGGATTGGACATGGATACTTAAGATTTATTACAAAAGATTGCTTCTTGGGGTTACGGAGAAGGAGAGGTCCCCCATGTGCTGTCTGTCAGCTGAGGGCCCAGAAGTGCCAAAAGCCTAGTTTCATCCACCCTCCCCCTCCCCC
>PVHY01030690.1:0-13223 GCA_004024945.1 Uropsilus gracilis
CGTGAGGAGCCGGAACTGTTTGCGAGGTGGAACAGCCCTGCATCACATGCAAAAGCAAAACCTTCAGGGGACTTTTTTTTTTGAGACCAGGTCTCGCTATTTTTGCTTGTGGAAATGCAGGCTCACGTTGCCCGGGGTACCACAGACTCAAGCCATCCCCAGCCTCAGCTTCCCAGGTAGCGGGGATGACAGGTGCGTGCTACCACGCCCAGCTATTTTTTTGGAACTAGGTCTCGCTATGTGCCCTCGGCGGGACTCGAACTGTGATCCCTGGCCCCGGCTGCAGCTTCCTAGGCTGCCGCTTACAGGCACGCCTGGCCTCCTGCTAATCTTTTAATAGAAATGTCTTTAAGTCATGAAAGCAAAAAGCAGTCAGCTCAGAACTCTTGACTCAGGGACAGACAACATCTGCTGAAGACAAGGTGCCAGGCACACATAAAGACGTGACAGGCACACAAAAACGGACAGAATTCAGACCCACAGCTCCAGAAACGCTCAGAGAAGTTCTTCAGGCAGAGAGAGAGAGAGAGAGGATGATACCAGATGGGACTAAACAAAGAGACTCTGAGACTCAGGGTTTGCAACACCATCCTGTAAGATAAGCAGACTGGAGCGTAAGAGACATTTGGAGGCGGGGAGGGGAGAAAGAGCAACACCACCACCACAAGATCCTTACACTGAGCACCCTGACTCAGCCTCTTACCAGTGTCACCAAGTCATCCACAGAAAAGACAAACTATAACCGTAACAAAGAACCCGAAAGAGGGCAGACAGAGAGGAAAACTGGATCAAACTAACAGGAAAAAAAAATCAGCTGAACGGCAGACCAGCGCCCAAACCACCGTCATCACGCATCAACGTGACATGTACGCAGCGTGAGTCCTCGGCACCTGGAGTTTCTCCCTCCAGCTCAACGTGAGCGGCAAGAGAGCATCCTCGGCGGCTCCGAGGCTGCCTTCCTGCTACAGGGAAGCGCAGCAGAAGCGGAGTCTGAACGCCACGTTTGCTGGCGGACCCGACACCAAGGGCGGGAGGGTGTAGCAAGGGGCCCGGGGAGCGCCTGCTGAACGCGTGCGGGAGCACAGAGGAGCCCGAACGGCCTCCTGATCAATCCTCTTCCTCAGAACAGGGCGGTGAGCGAGCACAGTGGGCGAGACCAAGGGCAGAAGCTACTCCGGCAGCAAACAGGCCCACCGCCCCAGGACCAAGCTGCCAGGCACTCCCGGGGGAAGCGAAACACAGAGCCACACGAAACGCATGCAGGAAGCTAACGTTTCAGATGCACCGAATCTGAGGGAAAGTCGATCCGGAAAGAACGTACACTCCTCCCCCATCTCTCACGGCAGAGGCAGCAGACAACACGGTCCATTTCTCAGTGACACCGAGGGTCTCCCTGCTGAGAGATGACCCAGGCGCGGCGCTGGGCACGAAAGGCACCCGGCCGCAGCACAGTCCAGTTCCTCTCTGCTCAAATTCCTCTCTGCCGGCACGTCCATCTCCCTCACGCCAGAAGAAAGGCCGCCTGAGACGAGCCCTCGCAGCCGGCCCGCTCAGAGCGGCTCGGCCGAAGCGCCCCGGGAGCAGAAGAGCGGGCTGCTTCTCCGCCACGCTAATCCCCAAGTAGCCAAGACGCAGCAGCTTTCTCACGACGAAGCGGCCTGCTCCGGCTCAGGGGCATCCCGCCGGCAGCGGCTGTGCTCCGCCTTCCCAACGAGGGGCATCGGGCCACGAACCTCCCGACGCCGCACGGGAGCCTTTCCCGGGAGCAGCGAACAGCCGCCACCACCGCCACGCGGTCCAGACGGCAGAGCAAAGCTTCGAGACTTTCAAGACAGCAAGGCGGGCGGGCTCAGTTTTGGGGGGAGGCGAGCCTGGCCCAGAGAGCAGGGAAAAGGCCCCGGAATGGGAGCGTTGGTGACAGAGCAGGCCAGCGGCCGGAGGGGCAGGCCCCCAGGAAGAGGTGTGCAGAGAGCACGCCGACCCGCGCCGCGGGGGTGGCAGAGTGCGCGGGACTCCAGGGCGAGAGGCAGGGCCAGCGCCTGAGCTCTGCGCAGGCTGGAAGCTTGGGAGCGCCGACCCCACCTGCCAGCAGGGTGCGGGAGCAGCTGGACATCGCCCGAAGAACCATGGCCTTTGAAAGGATGCCTTTCACGCAAAAGGCTTGAAAGAAGAGACAGGACTGGCGAGAGGGCGTGGGGCCTCTCCACTGTGAGACTGTCAACCAAGCTCACCACCAAACCTTCTACTTCAGCGGTCTGCATGAGAACAAAACGTCACCCCCAGAGCCCCGAGCGTTCTAGAGGACTAAAAACACCCCAAACACCAAAAACCCCTCCGCCTGACCCAAGGGTCCAATGTCTACCACGCAGAGACCCAGAGGCAGCAGACAGCAAAGGTGTACAGCGCCCAGACGTCTATGGGCTTCGAAGGCAGCTGTTACTGGCAAGGCGAGGAGGATCATCTCCTGAGACCCCAACTGTGCTCCCCAAACTCCTCTTAAAGAGCTAAGACGGAAGTCACCCGTGACGGGGCCATGCTGCCCCCTGCAGGACGTTCATGCAACTGCAGCGTAGCTCCCGTACACAACACTTGAAAAAGCGGAACGTACCCCATGGCGGCAGAGGGGGTGGCAGGGTTACTCTTCAGTTCCTTCACGTTTACCACTTGGGGGACATTCTTCAGCGTTGATTCGGTCAAGGTGTTCACACCTATTTAAACAGGGAAGAACAGACCTGTTGAGCGCAGCAAGGATCAAAAACCCGAGGCAGTCACAAGCAACTGAGCAGCGTGCAGAGCCTTGTCAAGAGGGGGGCTCTGGGTAAGTCTACAGCCCAGCCCGGTGGGACACCTGGCTGACCCCATTAATAAAGACTATGGACTGAGGCGCTGTGCAATTTAACCAAACGTGCCAGTTTAGGGGAAAAGGAAGTCTGGCCAGTCTTGGCTGAGCAGAGCCGAGAATCTGCCCTCTTGTTAGCTTGTCCTGGAAAGAGAGGAAGAACGGAGGCTTGGCAGCCTCGAACTCAGGCCTCCCCCCATCTGTCCATCCATCCCTCTGTCCACCCTTCCACCCTCCCATCTATCTTTCGCAAGGGCCTTTTATTGCCAGACTGTGCTGGGTGCAGGGAACACAAAAGGTGTCTGACACAATGGAGCGCACAGCTCAGCGAGACAGGCACCGTGAGCACCGTGCTTTGCGTCAGCGGGCTGAGGACTTGAGGGCAGGAACGGCAACAGGGGCCAGCTCGACGCTGACCTATCTGCGGCGTCTCAGCGTTCACATCTCTCTCTGGCGCACCCTTCACGACGTTACATGGTGGCCCGAAGGCTGGCCGACTGTGTTTGTAACGACCCGCTGGGCCAGTCTGAGCCAGGTGTGGGGTCTCCCTGCCCGGCAGAGGCAGGACGCAGCCCAGCCTGGTGGGGTGCTGCGGCAGCTGCGGCCCTCCCTCCCAGAGCAGCGCTCGGGATGCCTCGCCGACGATGCGCTCACGTTCAAAGGCGCCTGCCCCTGAGACATATTTGCTTCCAAAATGATGCTGAGAGGGGAGCAATTCCAAGTGCTGGCAGACTCTGAGTTTACAGATAACGGAGTCTCTCAGCTTGCTTTTGGGCGCTCAGCACAGAGCCAGGACACAGCTTGGTTGAAGTTATACTTAAAGAAACCATCTCCAGAGACGGCCACTCGGCAGTCTGCGCCCCGGGTTCCTGGCCCTCGGAGCTCCCTTGCCAGTGGGGAGCGAGGGGGGTCAGGCTTCACGGGTGAGTCCCCCAGGAGGGGGGATGGGGTGGGGGAGCAGGCCCCACCCACCAGTAAGTGGTTGCCCTGTCAGCAGCCACTTACAGCCCGGCTCGGCAGTGCCGTGTTGCCCCCGGCCCCTAACCCAGGGGCCTGAGAAGGTGAATGGCGGTCCAGCTGGGTCCGCCCCTGCGCTGGGAGCTTCCGCGCGCGGGCCAGCGGAGGTGGGGGGGGAAGGGTAGGGTGGGAAGGCCCCTTCCATTTCTCTTACACCAACTAAACTTCAGAGTACCCAGAATAAGTGCAACCCCAACCCCAACATAGAACAGGTGAGGGACCATGCAAAAGTCCAGCCCACAGGTCTGAATTAGACACAGCAGATGGACAACCAAGAGAACCAGTGCATGCAAGACTGGAAAAACAACCGTGGAGACACGATGTCACCATGCGCACTTCTGCGCTCGTTGGGCCAAGAAGACCCCGGACTTCATTTTGGAGATATCTTCAAGGAGAACAACACACCCTCCCCTCATACGGGAGAGGAGAGGACGACCAAAGATGGCGTAATGGGCCCCACATCAAAACTGCAAACTGAAGCAGAGGAGATGACCTTCAATGGCCATTTGCAGAGAAATTCACAGAGAAACTTTTTGACCCACACTGACTGGGGGAGACCCCCTAAAAGACACCAGAGTCATAAGGAAAAGCAGCAAAGCAATGGAGATGGGATTGGAGAGGATGGCCTGCAGCAAGAAAACATGGACAGATCACAAACGAATATAACCTGGCGCCCAAGGCAAACTTAAGACTGAAAATCTAACAGCAAGGTGCGCCTGGACCCAACAACGCAGTCCGTCACTCAGAGAAAAGACATTACCATAGGAAAGAGACTAATGGACTCGGCATAACTAATAAACAACAAAGAGTGGGGTCTGAGAGAATGGAAGGGGCACCAGAGGGAGGGGGGAAAAAGAACACAGGTTGTAACCTAAAGAACAACAACAACAAAATAATGACAATAAATTAAAAAAAAAAAAAGAAACCATCTCCAATTCTTACCCCCCCCAGAAGGGTCAAGAGTAGATTAAAAAATTGATGTTGTTTATGCCGGCCCATCTCCATTCCAGAAGCCTTATAAACAGCTTTAATGTCTGGACTCTTCCAAGAAGCTTTTCTTGTCGAATAACAGCAATTCTGTTTGGTCTTTGAAAGACAACTGTCTACACTGCTGCGTTCTAAGCAGTGATAACGCTAAGAGATAACTTCATTCTGTCCAAACACGACCACCTGATCCACGCAGTCTCCCAGCTGGGGCGTGGTGGGTGCTGCGGTGGGCGCTCTCTGTGGGCGTCTTCCGCACCCCTGAGCGTCTGCAGCGCGCAGGTTCCACAGCAAACACCAGCAACACCACCAACTGCTTTGCAGGGGAGGCTGGGGGAGGCTGGACGAGCCTTCGGCTGAGAACCACGAGCTCGTGCAAACCGGTAACTCGCGATAAGGGACGACCCGAGGCCAAGCACGCAGGCGTTCTCACGCAAACGCTGCTGGACAGTCACAAAGCACTGACCACGCAAACGCCGAGGAGCTGGCTGGAGCTCTGCTCTCCTGCCAAGGCCAGGCGGCAACCCGAGGTGCCCAGCTGCCCCGAGGGCCGGGCCGGGCTCTGGCCTGCGCGACCCAGCGGCGAGCACACCGCGCTCTGACCCGCTGCTGATGGAAAGTAAACAGGCAGGTTCAGTGCTCCCTCCTGGGAGGCTGCGACGCCCAAGGCGAGGTGAAGACAAGTCTCCAATGGCAAAGGCTCTTTGAGGCTTGTTTGTCTCCTGGCTTATCCTGGTTGACAAAGGGGCAGTGCGCCGCAAAGGTGCTTCTTAAGCAGCTAGAAAGGAGGCCACAGCAAAGCCACACCAACATGACTCCCAAGTAGGGAGCCACAGCATCACCGGAGAGCCACCAACTCCCACCTGACTGACCCTGGCAGAGCCCGTACCCGAGAGGACACGGTCCTGGCCTCCTCACTGGCTCTCCAGAACACTCCCCAGGAGGGCAGAGCTGCCATGGCAGTCTGCTCTTCCGATGGCAGCAGTCAGCTGCTTCCTGGCGCCAGCTGAGGAGCCAGGCTCGGCTCATGCCGGTTCCCAGGCGTGCGGCCACGGCTCTTACCTGTCACCTGGCTGGCCACCTGACGTCTTATCGCCGCTGCCCCAGCCGCCTGCGGGGCCGGGGGAAGGGACGAGTCGGGTGCGCCGTGCTTCACGGTTTTGGTTGGGAGCGCCGGGCTATCAGCGCCCTGAGGAAGAATCCTGCCAGCCGACGTGGACACTAGGGGGAAGAGCAATCAGAGAGAGCGGGTCAGAGACGAGTCGAAGCAGCCGACTCTCCACACCAGGTGGCGGAGGAGAGCAGCCACGGACACGCACGAGCGCAGTACAGGAAGGCCCGGCGCTGCGCGCACGGCTGCTTCTCTGACCCTGAGCTAGGACCTCCATGCCAGCCAGAGCCACCAGCTGCCTGAGCTTTTCTCTAGCACCTCCAGGACCTGCATCTTGACGAGGGCCCCTACTGGGGGGGTTCCTGTCCTCGCTGGGGGCCCAGACACCCGGAAGGCAGGTTCTGCCAAGCGCCAGGCCCACAGACCGCGCTGCACTGGCGAGCTTCCGGACGGAGCGTGGCCACAGGCAGCGGGCTGAGAGGACGAGGGCCTGAAAGGCCTGAGCATGGATGCTGCTCAAGCAGGACAACCGCCTCCTCCTTTGGCCCCTGGGAAGACTCGTCTGAATAACCAGGGGTTCCGGCAGCGATGGCGGGAACCCTGCAGTCTCTCCCGCCTCACCACAGCCGAGCGGCCGCTTTGCAGGAGGAACACACCTTTCGCGAGCAGCGTCCAGCTTGTGGCGCGCTAGCGGGAAAGAGCAGGAGCCAACAGCAGGCCGGTGTGACCGCGCAAAGGCCCGCCAGAAACCCGACAGGGGGAAGAGACCATCTCCGTCCGGGTCTTTACTCACTGGGGGCGCCCAGCACGCCAGGTGAGCCGTGGGTCAGGGGCGGCTTGGGGAAGGGCAGGCCCTGCGTCGAGAGGCCGGGCTGGACGGAAGATGTGCGGCTCACGGGGGTGTGGCGAGGGGCCGGGGCTCCCAGGTCGTCCTCCTTACAGGCCGGGCGTGCCTCCTCACCCTCCAAAGACTGGGAGATGGACGACGACGAGCTGACTTCA
Source organism: Uropsilus gracilis (assembly GCA_004024945.1). Classification (NCBI taxonomy): domain Eukaryota; kingdom Metazoa; phylum Chordata; class Mammalia; order Eulipotyphla; family Talpidae; genus Uropsilus; species Uropsilus gracilis. The sequence goes on from PVHY01030690.1 coordinate 6,954, forward strand.
TCCAGGTCGTCATAGTATCCGTGCGACAGGAAGGCGGACCGGGACAGGCTGGCTACAAAGCCACGACACAAGACAATGAGAATGGCACGCCAGCCCCAAAATGTAACTGTCGCTGTCGACAGAGAAGCAGCCCATTTGCAGAACGACGTGACGATAATCTGGAGCGGAAGCAGAGGACTGGGGGCGGGGCCTTCTGCACAGGAACACTTTGCACGTCACCAAGATGCGCGACGTGAGAGGGAAGCGCTGGTGTGAGCAGCAGGAGACCCGGGCCCACCAGCTCCCACGGGCAAAGCAGCAACGCCGGGCAAGGAGCAGACGGGCTCCTGGCAGGCGTCACCACCGCCCCGGGCGCGCCAGCATCAGGCTCCACGGCAGGAGTGGCAGGAGCAGGACGAGAGGGGTTGGCCTGCCCCCCATGCCGAGCGTCTCGGACAGTTCCAGATAAGCGCAACAATGACCAAAACCCACCTGTGCAGTCTTCCTCCTGCACACCACGGGGGCTCTGCGCGGTGCTCTCTGTCCCAAGAGCGTCAGCTCACAGGCCACCGCGTGGGAGCGGGAGAAGAGAACTGAACCAAGATGGCGGCGCCCCTCCTCGAGAGACTGAGGAGCTGACGCTGACTCATCCATCTGGCCCGCAGGCCCACCACCGCAGGCGCTTACTTCTCAGCCGCAGGTATAACCCAGACAGCTGGGAGCCAGCCAGGGCTGGGCTGTGCAACGGCGTGGCCAAGAGCCACGCGCAGCTACTAGACTCAAACAGCTGACGGTACACACACGGAGACCACAACTCCCGGCACCAGTCCCACCGCAAACGCTTGGCAGCCACACTGGCCAGCATGGGCAGGGCACGTGCCCGGCACAGAGGGCTCCGCGAGCAGCGCTGGCCAAGTCCTGAGGCACATCAAGGGGCAGCTGAGAGCCCCAGGACAGGACACCGTCCAGGGCACAGCAGCACCAGGCTGCCGCGGGGGCAGTGACTGGGGGCGGCCAGGGCAGGGGGCAGTGCGCTTCCGAAGCGGACGCTCTCCCAGCCGGCCCATGCTGCCCCAGGCGTCAGACCCGCCCCGCCTGCTGCCGGCCGGTGCTCATGGGGGTTATCTGCGGAGGAGCGAGGCTGGCGGATGGCAGCTGGGACTCGACGGGGTCTGTCTGACCGGGGAGCCCCGGGCTGCCTAGCGCTGCCCTGTGAGAGCGGAAGCGTGTGCAGTGGAGCTCGAACCTCTGTGCCTGGGCCCGCGCTCGGGTCGTGACAGCCCATCGCGGCAAGAGGGATCTCCGCAGGCGTCATTTCAGAAAACGGCACCCAAGGAAACAAGGCGCCCTCCCCAAGCCTTGGGAGACAAGGGGCGCAGAGCTGGGGCACCTGCAGATCTGCAAACTGATGGAGAGGAGATGATCTGCAAAGTCCATCAGTGGACGCCTGCCATGTGGAGAAACTTTATTCTTTTCTTTTTGAGGTTTGGTCTCGCTATGTTGCCCTGGATAGTCTCGAACCACAGACTCAAGTGATCCCTAGCTGCAGCCTCCCGGTAGCTGGGATTATAGGTGCCTGCTACCACGCCTGACTGTTTTTCTAGAGACTAGGTCTCGCTGTGTTGCCCGGGGTAGTCTCAAACCCGCGAACTCAAGTGATTCCTAGCCTCAGTCTCCCAAGGCTGGGATTACAGGCAAGTGCCACCGCACCTGGCTCTCGAGAAACTTTTTTTTTTTAACTGATAGTGGCTGGGGATAAGGACCTCTAAACCAAGGCCGGGCACGGTGGCTCGTGCCTGTAAGCTTCAGCATATGGAGCGGCCGGGGCTAGGGATCGCGGTTCGAGTCCTGCCTGGGGCCCGTAGCGAGACCGAGTTCCAAAAAACTAGCTGGGCGTGGTGGTGCGCGCCTGTCATCCCAGCTACCTGGGAAGCTGAGGCTGGGGATGGCTTGAGTCTGTGGTACCCCAGGCAATGAGAGCCTGCGGTTCCACGGGCAAAAATAGCGAGACCTGGTCTAAAAAAAAAAAAAGACCCCTAAACCAGAGGACAGAACTATAGGTGAAGAGGCAGCAGACTGGCAAGGAGAATGTACTGGAGAGGGCAGCCAGCAGCAAGAAGACATTGATAAACCCCAAATGAGCAAGACTGGCTGCCCAATGCAAAGCTAAGACTGCAAACCTACAAACATGGTGTGCCATATCCCAGGAACACGGTCCCTCACCCAGCAAAAGGACACTGCCCCAGAGAAGGAAGAGACCAACGAACTCAACATAAATCAACAAACGAGAGAGGAGTCTGAATGGAGGGGGCACCCCAGCAACCATTTACCTATGTAAGAAATTAAAAGACTGGGGGCCAGGCACGGTGGCGCGTGCCTGTAAGCAGCAGCCTAGGAAGCCGCAGCGGGGACCAGAGATCGTGGTTTGAGTCCTGCTCGGGGCAACACAGTGAGACCTAGTCCCAAAAAATAGCTGGGCGTGGTGGTGCGCGCCTGTAATCCCAGCTTCCTGGGAGGCAGAGGCTGGGGATTACTTGAGTCCGCGATTTCCCAGGCAAAATAGTGAGACCTCGTCTCAAAACAAAAAAACAAACAAACAAACCAAAAAAACCAAAAATAACCCAAAAAAAACAGAGAGGGAAAAAAAGCAAAGTTAAAAGCAAAAGTTACCACCTTCTATGCCCGAGAGTGGTGTCTTTGGGGAACAAGAACACTGGGGCTGCCCAAGAGGGGAGCAGGGAGCTGGGAACAACAGGCTGTTTCTCAATTACTGACAGGACAGGGACAAGTGCCCGTGCTCATGCACATCCTGCATGGGCTCGCCTCCGCGGTGCTACGGGATGAAATGCTGTGATGCCAATTCTGAACGGAAGGACGGGAGCGATTCTTGTTTCTCTTTATATCTTTCCATTTTTCCCAGTCTCTACCAGAACTTCTTCACACAAGGGAAAACAGGAGTGAAAGCCCCCTGGATGATGACCGCTGTTTGCTTTCTTAGGTCCCTTATAGCTGTAAATGTAGCAACACTAGTCATGACGTGATACGATTCCTTCCACTGCGTCGATTACCCACAGGCCTTCTCGCAGTTGTCATAAACAAAACAAAAACAAAAAAACAGGTAAACTCAGACGGAATTTCAAAGAGAAAAAGCGGATGCAGGCAGTACAGCAAAGCCAGGTCAGGCCGGGCGCCACACACAGCAAGTACTTCCAGACAACTGAGTCACCCAAGTGGCTCATCAGCAGCGACTGGCTTCCTGTCAGCAAGCGTTTTTAGTCACCACTGCCCAGTCAGTAACTGAGTCCTTTCTTCAGGCTTCCCCCTGAAGGCAGTCCTACTGACAACCCCACACAACTCAAGGAAAAGATGCAGTGGGACCCCAAGACAGCTACCAGGAGCCGCCTCATCAAGTACGGAGGAACTGCCATTCACGTCAATGCTGAGACAGGCTGGAGTCTGGGGACACGTCCTCTACCCCTATTAAAAACCAGAGGGAAACCTCCCACGCCCTCCCCCGTGGACTGACGGCTTATGCCAAGCAGCGCAGGACCAGTTCCTTACCTGGAGCGGTGGATCTCACGGGTGGGGTCTTCCTCTTGGCCAAGAAGTTTCTCAGTTGTGCCTGCTTCACAGGGGACAGTTTAGCTGCAAGAAACACACGAGCCCATCAATGCTTAAGGTCCGGTTCCTATAAAGTCAGCAGAGACGAGCCCAGAGCTGAGAGACACGAAGACAGCACTCACCTGGGACTCTGGGCAAGGGCTTGGTGTGGGAGTCGATGGTGGTTTTCAGCAGGGCAGCGCGCAGGCTTTCCAGGTCACTGTCAAAACTGCAAGAGAACAGTGTCACGAACCCACACCTCTGGACGTAGGACACCTGAGGGGCAGAGTGGGGCGCCGGGCAGTCCTGTGCTCCCAGGTTCATGGGACGAGAGCATCCCCAGTGGGTGTCATCAGTCCAAAGGGCAAGACGGCGACTGCAACATCAGGCACCCCCACCCGCCCCGCACCGACGCCAACTACCTACACCTACACATCCAGCCTAAAAGGGAGATGAACCCAGCGTGTCAACTTCCGGGAGAAGCTAGCAGCCGGTCCGAGCGCGGCCATTCAAGCAAAATGACGGAGCGGAGCTGTGAGGCAGGTAGGTCAACCTGCACCTGCCGTCCAGTTTCCAACCAAAGGGCCGGACCCTCACTCTGCGCACCTGCTCCCCCGGGGCTTGCTACGCGGGGCCTTTGAGGCTTCCCCGACTCCCGCGAGGCAGGCAGAGTTGCGGCCACTCTGGAGGCCAAGGGACCCCCCCCCCCAGGAGCACAACGCATGGCGCAGCAACGTTGAGCCCCGTCTGAGGCCTCGAGGCCCCGCACCCCGTGGTCCTCACGTCACTGCCGAGCGCACCCGTGGCGTGGACAGGCCCGCCTCGCACACACCTGTGGGTGGAGCCGGAGGCAGGGGCCGCGGGGGGCAGGCCCCACTGGGAGGTCTGGCTGTAGAGGCGGAGCTGCTGGAGGCGGTCCACCAGGCGGTTCAGCCGCTTGCGCTGCTGGTTGATGATCTCCCGGTTGTTGGCGAGGGTGTTGAACAGCGTCTCTCGCTCCGGCACGAGCAGGCGCCTGTTGCCAGTGGCGAGCAGAGACATGAACAGAAGTGGCTGGAGGAAGAGACGCCCACCAGGAAAACAGAGCCACACCTATCTCACAGGGGGAGCAGGACGTAGCAAAAGCTGCTGGGGGAGCTTCAGCACTTCCCAGCCCCGCCCCTGACGTCACACCCAGGCCGCTCCACTTGAAAGCTCTGTGGCCGCGGCTCTGTCAGCCAGGACATGGGTCACGTCTTGGCTAGTCCCCACATGAGGCTCTTCAGAGCCCGCACAGGTGCTTGCAAGCTCCGGTGTTCCAGCAGCTGCCTGCTGGCTGAGTTTCTTACGGGCACTTTACCGCTCTTGGCCGAGCACTGCTCCCTACTTCCGGAAGCCACAGAACTAAACCAAATATCCACGCGTAGGAGAGACCAGGGCAAAGGTTTCCTGTACTTTTGTCCTCACTCCTCTCATCTTTTTAATTTCCCACGCTAACGAGCAGCATCTCTCTAAGAAGATGTGGAAAACAGAGAAAGGCACAGGGGACAAAGCTCTCTTTACCCCACCGCAAGGACTCGTGAATATTCTGACAGATCTACTTCCAGCCTCGTGCTCAAGGTTAAGACTTGCGCTGTGAGGGCATCGACTCAGCTTTTGCCCCACCCCTTCACAGCTGACGTTTCACCAGCAGTAGCTGGTCACGCTGCGTCTTTCACGCAACACGGCAAATAATTTATCTCCTGACAACGCGCGCCCAGTAGCCGCACAGAGCCCTGTGTTGGGGGAAAAGCAACAGACTTCCCGAGCCCCTCCTCTGACTTCCGGCTCACTAAGTGGGACCTGTCTGTCGCGGCCAGAGCGACACGTGAACTGCGGAGCGCCTCGCGCCCCACCACCCCCGGAGCAGGAAGGGTGGGCAGAGGAGGCTGGACGCACGCTGGGACTTTCTACATGGCCCGAAGCATCACTGGGGAGTCGCGGCAGAGCCCACCCCCGCCAGCCGGCCTCGAGGCCACGCTCACTTCTGCTTTCGCTTTTGTTCCAGGTGCCGATCCCACTCCAAGTCCAGGACATCGTTCACGTCCTGGACAGCAAACTTGACGTACTGGTGGAGGCGCCGGATTTCCTACAAAGGACAGGCACGCAAGTCAGTTCTCCAGGAGCCCAGTTCCGCGCTGAGAACGTCGGGCACAGGAACTCCTGAAGCTTAACACGACCATCAGGGCGTTGCAACTAAAAGGAAAAGCGGAAGCTCAGCATTCCCAGCGGCGCCAGAGGGAGCCAGCGAGGGTGTCAGCCGAGAGTCCCGGGCACCAACGCTCTGGCTCGGCTCCTGCGAGGTGTCTCACACCACCCGGCCCGGGCAGCTTCCCCCGCGCCCCGAAGGAGGACCGTGCAGATGCAGCTCGCCCGCCGTGCAGCACAGTGACCCCGCGCAGCAGCACCGAACAGGCTGCAGCAGAGACACGGACGTCATCGCCCCAGCTGAGGGAAGCGAATTCCTTCTCACAGAACAGCGTCAGCGCTAGCAACGGAGCTGCCGCCACTCAAACTGCCGCCCATGAGTGCACCTGAGCGAGACCAGCAAGGCCTTTCCTTTCCTCCCTCCTGGGCCGCGCGGACCTTGGAGGTTCTGTGAGGCGACGGTCAACCCTCGAGAGAGTGAGGAGCGCCCACAGGCGTGCGCCCAAGAGGACATGCGCCGCACAC
>PVHY01030691.1:0-13235 GCA_004024945.1 Uropsilus gracilis
CATGTCCCAAGAAGAAAAAACATGAGGGCAAAAGATACAATGCTTACTCAACTTAACTTTCCCCTCCCCCTAATACAAGGTCCTTCAGAATCATTACTTTGCCTCTTATCTCTTCTTCTATGGGGGTCTGCCTGAGATCACTCCAAGGGGAATTGGACTTTTTAATAGTTTAACAGGGCTTCTCTAACAAAGTACCACACACTCAGTAGCACCAACAGATATTATTTGTTTTGCATTCCATGAGATATACATCCCAAATCAAGGTTTTGATAAGTTCTTTATGAGACCTACAGATTTTGGTGAAATATTGAGAGAAAGATCATGAGGTTGATTACCCAAATAAGCTGGATAAGTTTTGCCCAGATTTATGACCCATGGAAACTGAAATAATAACAATTTGTTGTTTTAAATTGCTGAGTTTGAGAATAAATTGTTATACAACAATGAAAATTAATACCATTTTTAATTAGAAAAAAGCAAGGCAAGAACAAATTCAAAGGACATAAGTGAGTAGAGTGGAAAGACTTTCTTAAAGAGAGAGAATATGGTCCTAGTAGCAAATGGAGGTGGTCTCCTATGTGTAAACTTATCTCTACTTACTCCTCATGTTTTAAATATTAAGTACATACAGCTTTGTGTGTGTTGGCCAGAACTTAATAGTTATTTAAAAAAATCACTGTCCTCCATGATTTTCTGCGAGTTCAAATTTCCTGTGTTTAAATATACAACTCATTTTCTAATAATTGAAGTTTGAATAAATAATGTTACCTATCACAAACCGATATTAAAAGATGCTGTGAAAGAATCATGGTGAATATAATATGTGACAAATTTAGAAGGAAGGTTTCAAAAGCTCTATTGTAACATAGTTCTGATTTTGTAGAAAAAAACATAAAGAGACTAAAAAATGTACCAATATAAAATTTGTAGTGAAATTTGCATAATAAAATTGTGAGTGGTTTTCACTTTTATTTGAATGTTCTCATTATTGTTACCTTTTCTATAGGTATTATTTTATTCAAATGATTTACAATAATGTAAAAAAGAAACATGTTATTTGATCTATTCAGGTAAACGTAGCACAAAAAAATAAAAGTTGCAAGTGTGCGCCCCAGTCTTTGTTATCAGACCCTTATCACTTGTATGGGGGGCAAAAATTTTTTCCCATTCAGTTGGATTTCTTTTTGTTTTCTCTGTTGTCTCTTTTGCTATACAGAAGCTTTTTAGTTTGATGTAGTCCCAGCTGTTTATCTTTTCCTTCATTTTTTTACTGGCTATAGATGTGTCCAGAAATAAATTTCTGGATTGTAATTCATGGAGGGTTCTGCCCACATTTTCTTCTATGTATATTATGGTTTCTGGTCTTACATCCAAGTCTTTTATCCATTTTGAGTTGGTTTTTGTACAAGGTGTTAAGGTGGTTTCTTGGTTCATTTTTTTGCATGTCTTGGCCCAGTTTTCCTAGCACCATTTATTGAAGAGGCTGTCCTTGTTCCAACGTAAGATTTTCACTCCTTTGTCAAAGATTAGTTGACTGTATATGTGTGGTTTTATTTCAGTGGACTCAATTCTGTTCCATTGGTCTGATTGTCTGCTTATGTACCAGTACTAAGCTGTTTTAATTACTATGGCTTTTTTCGATAGTTTGAAGTCTGGAATTGTAATACCTCCATTCTCTTTTTTTCTGGTCAGGAGGTTTTTTGATATTTGAAGCCTTTTGTTATTCCATATGAATTTCAGTAATGGAAAGATTTTTCTAATGTATCAATTACTCCACCAACAATTATAAAATGAATATTGATGAAATACAGTCACAGATAGGCTTTTGGTTGTAGTTCCCACATTAAAGTGAATATAAGAGAATCCCCAGATGAAGGAAGAGAGGAAGGAAATAAATGAATTCTGAAACCAGGCTGCAGCAGGGATGAATAGATTTGCTGAATTGCAATTTTACTTTTCATACCTTCCTCCTGGTGATTAGGCAATTTATTTCTTTAATTGCCAACTTAAGTTATTAATAAATCAAGATATACACTCAACATGTAGCTTTCATGTATATATTTATCAAGGTATCATTCTTATAGGAGGTAGACAGAGGAGTGATGGGATATAAGTGCCTTTAAATTCTTACTACACTCTGTCACCACAGGCAACATTACAATAGAGCTCCATTCAAAATAGTGAAATTTTCTCTCTTCTCAGAGCTACCAAATGTAGAGAAATTAATTGAGATATTGAATCTTCCAATACTGTATTCCCCCCCCACTCAGTTATAGTACATAAGTTGCTATTCTTCACATTAAAAGGCAGAAACGTTTTATTTTCCTAGCTGGTAGCTAAAATGTCCATTGACACATTTTTTGATAACTCACTGATTACCAGAGGGCTAAATCCAAACTTATCACAACCAAAAAAGGTACTTCCACAAGCATTTGTTTTCTCCCCAAAAATTTAAATTTGAACTAAAATCATATGTACCCTTCATATATCCTTACTATCAATCTGTACTATACAGGAAACACTTATTTAAATAGTCATCCATGGGATTTTAATTCTGCTCCTTCCAAACTCCATTTGCGACTCTATAGAATATAGCTACAGGCTTTCTCAAGTAGGCAGGTTAGTCCTTCTGTAATGCCTCCAGAAAAGTAAAGCAACATACAAATATCTTTTTAAGGACTAAGTTATTAAAATTGAATCATTCATTAAGTGCCTGAGTCCTAGTATGGATATGGATCACATTCTGTACTTTAGTTGATGGGCCTCTATATTTCAGTTGTTAGGTAAGTTCTTCAAATACCAAGTACAATCTAATTAAACAGGGTATATAAATATTCATCCTACTTTTAAGGAAATGATGAATTTATCTCCATACACACAAGATAAAGAAATAGTCTAACAGGTTAGCCTTTTCAAATTCCAGGTTCCATCTCCCTTATAGTTATAGAAACCAGCAAATATATTTAATGAGGTAGACCAATAATACCATCATGAGAGTACAAAGTCAGGACCATCTGAAGTAAGATTGGTGGGAGGAGAAATAATTTCAGAATTTTTTAAAAGTTAGAAATGATAATATTAGTGTCTGATTTTGTAGAGATTAAGAGAGATAATTCAATTACACCATGATTATTATACTCATGGTATATAGAAATTTTGAGGAGGCAACTAGCAAATCCTACCTCTCTTCAGAATGGGGAACAATGGACTCCCTATTTATCTCGCAGTTCTGCAGGACTAATACATGAAATTTGGTCAAAGATCCCTTTCATTTAGATTAATTAAACCATACACATTTTTTGTTTTTTCCTTTAGACTTACTAGACAATTACATGTCAAACAGAAAGCATTTTTTCCTCTTTGGGAATACAAAGAGTGGAAAATGAGTATTTTCTGCTTCCACATATATGAGCTATGAATGTTTTAGCTACCATTTTCTTGTGGCCCAGACATGTCAAATGGATAGTGTTAGGGAAGGTATCCTTTTTCTGTCTATATCACTGTGCTTCCTATTCTGGCTATGAAGAAGAGAAAATCTATTCACAGAAATTTTCTTAAACCTGTTATTTTTCCAAGTTAGCATCTTAAAATGACTGCTATTGCCTGCTCAAATGAATAATATTTTAAAATCATTAATAGTTGTGGGAGGGTAGAAATTTTCACTTCTGGAGATTTAAAGTGAAGCAAGCACAGATTTCTACTTGTGTTCACTTTCTGCCCTTGCCTCAGCTACCAAGAAGAAAAGGACTGAAAGGATGACTTTTTGTTTGCATCTCAACTCATAATTTACAAAATTGTTCTTTGTTTGGAGAAATATTGGGAATTAAAGATGATTCACTGATTTCAATCTCTGTTTATGAAAAATTATGAAGTGTCCCATGGTAGCTCATTGTGTGGGAGAGAAGAGAGTACTGTGCCCAGGAAGACCCTAGGGAGGTCCTGTTGCATAATCTCTCAGGACCTCATCCTTTTAAGAATCCTCTCACAAAAAGATTCAGCTCACCTGGCTCTCAAGTAATAAATATTTAACCCATCTAAGAATGCAGTCAAAGTTTAAAATGGAGTCCAGTGAAAGTCTGGTTCATGCCTGTGCTTTAGGAGAGAAGACTGATGATCGCTGGGATGTAGTACCCAGCTCTGACTCTGCAGCTTGTCTCTCCAGACTCCATGCTGCTCTGCACAGTCTGAGGTTCCCTCACCTGTAATATTTCATTTCTAGAACACACTGAACTTAGGCTTCCAGGTAAGGTGGAAGGGAGGGAAATAACCAAGCTTCTGGAATAAAATTCTTGAATCTTTTCTAGAAGAAAGTCTATACTTTTACAATCCACAATCTAGATTTATCAGGCTTAGAATGTTCCACTGGGCTCCCTGTGATGTGTCAATTTGTGTATGTAGATGTTACATTAGCCAAATATCCATTGTCTTTCAAACCAATTGCCCCTTTTCATCTAACACCAACTCCCCCGTGCTCTAACTTTTCATTTCTGTTACTGTGAATGCTCTCTTTCTCTTCCACTCTCCCCTGCTTTCTGTTGGTGACATCCATGGGGGTCACAGGCTGTGGTTAGGATGCAAGACAAGACTGCCTGCAACTTACCACCCATCGTGTATGGAGAGCTTAGTAAGTGCTAATATTGTGTGGGTACTTCCTTTCCCACAACCCTAGTATTCAGGGGCTTACCACATGGTATATGCACTCTCTGGGGTTAAGGATGAGAAAGAAAATAGGATTGCACACTAAAAATCTATTCCTGTTTCCACTGGAAGAACAACTACTACCACTGATGCCTTCTCAACTATAGAAGACACAGATGATTTTGTGACTCTCTGTAGGACCTTCCCGCTATGGGGGTAGCACAAAGCTAGACGATCATCAACGCATCAGTGCATCATGCTGTGCATTAGGTGGGATGCTTATTGCTTTGGAGTTTTTAAGTACATGTGTGTGGCAGTGCCTGTGTGTAAAATCACTCCATTCAGTCCTGGATGCATTTAGTCATTTATTCATCAATTTGATTAACCAGTGAGTATTTTTCAAACATTTCTTATATCAGCTGATCCAGCCCATGACTTTCTATGTTGAAGATATTTAGCAGCCAGCCAGGGAGACACTTATAGATAAATAATCACATGTTGTATAAGATATCATTTTAAAAGTATATAAAAAGTCAGTAATTATCAAAACTATACATGAAAATACATATTTCTTCACATACAAACTTTTCATAATGAAGTAGTGAAAAATGTATTTCAAGTTATTGGAAAAACTGTCCTAGTCTATTTATTCTTAAGATCTCTACTTTGAGAAATATTGGTTCTTGAATGTGGGCACCTTTTCAAAGGCTTTGATCATGATCCGCAACTTGGAACTCAGTTTATAGTGTGAATACATACATATTCACAAAAAACACAAATATACACACACATAAAATATTAAAATAAATGTTTTCCAAAAACTATACTTATATGATTACAAAAATGCTATTTTTTTCTGTTTAAATTTTAATATAAACGGAGGAAACCCCATTGAGTACATGTGTTACCTACTAAAGTGCTATAAATCTGACTAAAGACTATTGATGTTTGAGTATTTGTTAAAATTGCCCTCATATATTCTCTTTTACTACATCGAAAGGAAAGATATTTCTCATTAGATTAGCCAGCTCCTCAGTGTCCTCCCTGACTACCTTCCTGGTCCCTCAAAACCCAAGAATCTTCCTATATGTTAAAGCTGATGCCAGTTTCAGAACCAGTCTAGAAAGAAATTCATGAATAGACACTTCTCTGTCACCTGGTGATCATGAAATCAACTTATGTTGCCTCATCAGTCAATGATCAGTCACATCATCTGACCTTATTTTCCTACACTACCAGCTATGTTCATGTCCTGTGTTAAAACAAACCTTGCAGGTCTTCAGTCCTTGAATTCCTCTACTTCAGCTGGTGCTGCCAGGAACTCACCTTCTGCTCTGATTTCTCTGTCCAAATGGGCAGTTCCAAGACTTGTGCTGTTTCCTCTCAGAGATGCTAGTCCTGTCATTTCCCATGATCTTGCCACCCTCCTAACTCTATCTATTCTCTGCCACATTAGCTCATTTCTGGCCACTTGTTACTTGCTTCCCCCCCTCCCCCAACATACAATGATGTGTAGGCATTGAATAGTGTGTCTGCTAGGTTTAGGGCATTTGACCAATGTCAGATTTCTTACTGAGTCACCTAGCCCACTGATTGTGTACATTGTAATATAAATTGGAGCAAGCTCAATGCCATTACGCCAGATAGGATATTTGTTTCTATGCAGACAGGCATGATGACTGCAGACAAGTATGAAGACTGAATTCAGTCTCCAGGAAAGGCCATCCATCTACCAGGGTGTGTGATGTTGCCTAGGACCATGGTTGTTTCTACCTTTTTGTTCTGTGATAACGAGGGCCCATCATGCTTTGCTTTTCTGCCATGGCAACTTAATTCTCTGACCTAGTGAAGTATTAGAGATTTTTATATAGTAAAATAATGTCTTAAATTTCACTTTCTTCTTGAAAAAGATGATAAGATCCTTTGGAAACACAAAAGAAACTTAGTTATTGACTGAATAGAAGACTGAAAAACCTGGACTTTCTACCAAAGGGAGAACTTTATTTTTCAAATCCATATACTATGTTAGCTTCCCTTTTCTTTGTATTGGATAAAAAACATGCAATATTCTATAAGACATTTCTTGACATTAGCACACAATTGCTGAATAATAGACCTATGATAGCTACTTGAATCTAAGACCATAAAGAAGGCATACTTCTGTACCTTAAATTTGATATTTTCAGTAGAATACTAGGATAGAATATTTAGTGAGTCAAATATCTTATGTTTACAAGAATTTTCTTGACTTTGTTGCATTTGTTGTTCCAATTAGATCATTTCTTTCAGGATTTGGTGTCCCATCATAATTGACTATTGGTTGCTAAATTTTTTTCTTCTGAGAACACACAGCATCAATGGGCACAGAGAACAAAACCTCTCTGACTGAGTTCATCTTGATGGGCCTCTCATCAGATCAGCACACTCAGGTTCTGCTATTTGTACTGTTTCTCATCGTCTACCTGCTCACCATGCTCGGGAATCTGCTCATCATAACGCTACTTCATTTTGACTCTCGACTTCATACACCCATGTACTTTTTTCTTAAAAATCTGTCATTCGTTGATCTGTGTTTCTCTACAGTGATTGTCCCCCAGATGTTATTCCATTTGTTGGCAAAGAAAAAGGTTATTTCTCTTACTAGATGCTCAATGCAAATGTTCTTTTTCCTGTTAGTTGGATGTACAGAGAGTTCTCTTCTAGCAGTTATGTCCTATGACCGCTACATAGCTGTCTGCAAGCCCTTGTACTACTCTACCCTTATGAACCACAGGGTTTGTGTACAGCTTGTCCTGGGATCCTGGGCCTGTGGAGCACTGGTGTCTATAGTAGACAGCACCTTTACTTTATATGTCCCATATATGGACCAGAATGTAATTAATCATTATTTTTGTGAGCCTCCTGCCTTACTGAAGCTGGCTTCAGAAGACACCTATAGCGCTGAGATGGCCATCTTTGCAATGGGAGTGCTAATCCTCCTTGGTCCTGTGTCCCTCATCCTCTTCTCCTACTGGAATGTTATTTCCACAGTAGTATGCATGAAGTCAGGGGAGGGGAGGCTCAAAGTCTTTTCTACCTGTGGTCCTCACCTTATTGTTGTTGTCTTAATCTATGGCTCAACAATATATACGTACATGCAACCTAACACCAAGAAAAAAAATAAATGGGATAAGATGGTCTCTGTGTTCTACTCAGTGATAACATCCATGATAAACCCATTCATTTATAGTCTACGGAACAAGGATGTAAAGGGAGCATTTAAGAAAGTATTTGGAAAATAGACCTTCTCAGAAGGAGGATATATATTGTTTTAAAATCAGAGAAATGGAAAAATTGCCAAGCTGTTAAGTACCATTAATGGTATCCTCTGCTATCCTGGTCTGAGGCATCAATAATGGTAATATTAAAACCTTAGTATCTTATGAGTGTTTTCAAGTTTGTATAATGACATCTTGTTCAAGGTTAGCCTCTGTTCTCCAGCTTTCTAACCTTGTAAAAAATGTTTTGCTAATATATAGAGAGTTTTTAAACATTTGATTTATATCAGTTAATTGTTGTCAATACATTTTCACCATAGACACTGCCTTTTTGCTCTCACCTCCATAGCAACATCATCTATAGCTATCTACAAATTTTGGATTCCTAGCTAATGTCATTATTCTGGACTATGCAATTTGTTGTGAGGATATGTTAATCATTTTTTAATAATGAAACCGGGTATTGGAGTTTTTTCCATTGTGTTATAGTACCCTCAAAATTATAGTCACTAATTCAACCACTTGAATTTAGGAGGTGTTGCCTTGGACAACATAGTATTTAATAATATATTCCAACTTTATTCTATGGACACTGCTTCCCTCCAAGGACAATTGCTTGTTTGAGGGGGGTAGAATTGTGAACCAGCCTGCTTACATAGGAATTCTCATATCAGACTCCCCAGTGACACAACAGTCAACCTGAGACATGTTCTCACCCCATATAGGTTTGATTGTACCCATACTCATTAAGTTTTTCTTTATGGAGGTAGAAGAGAATAAGTGAAAAGAGAAGCAATCCACAAAATGGAGATTGCTCTGTGGAATGAAATGTACCCTTCAATCTTTCCTGTATTTGGTATAACCCTTTGTTGTTGCAAAAGCACCACTACAGATGTAGGCATCCATTCTCACCAATGCTCACAAGTGCACTGTCTCTCATTTAGAAGGTAGAACAGTGCAGTCTCCTACTACACCCTCAACTAAAGAGTAACTGAAAGCATTAAGTGAAATTTAATGCCCACTTGTGACCCAATACTTCACTGACTTGTAGGAATACTTTCAATTCCTATCTCCGTTTGGAGGGCCTGTGAGCCATGCCAACCTAGTGGGAACTATCACAGTCCTGCCTGTCCCCCCGCTATCCATTTATTCTGACAGAATGTCCTTGTGTTTCATTTGCTAGATTTGCACATATCCCCTAACTTGTTCCATCACATTCCAGGGGCCAGTCAGTGGTGCTCTATGCTAACTACAGCCAAACCCTCCTTTCAGGCAGGGAGATGACTACAGGTGCACTTTATCATTAATGAGAGCAATTTTAACATGGAGTTTTGCTCTCACTTCATGACATTCTCTTAAGCATTTACAAATTTCATTATTGGTAAAGTATTGAATGAACCAGGGAAAATGATACACCCCTGATGAAAGTTGAACCACATTGATTTCTGGCTTCTCAGATTTTACTGTCCACGGTCTTTCCTGAGTATCCAAGATGACCCTGTGCTGACTGATTCTCTACCATGATGTTCTTGGTCAACTGAATGTGCAGATGAATAAATATGTAATGGATTCACAAGGCACATGGGATATGCAGTGCTTTCTGACTATGTGGACTATGATGATTCTATACAAGGGTAGATGTTGATATTTACATCATACTTACACCAGACACTCACCTATCACTAAGCTTTCAGTAATGTAGGAAAGATGAATGTATGAATTTAAAAGTGCTCATCTCTTAGCCCTAATAATAATATGCTAAAAATGCATTTATATATTTGATACTGATATTTATAAGCAAAACCTAAGGATCAATGTATGTTTTGTTGTAATAATATGAACTCTGGAATGCCAAGTACATATCAAGTATATGAGAAAAAAATCAGAACGGAAGTGGTATAAAACTTGCATCACAGTAAAGGAACTAGAAAGTCAAATGAAGAGTTTTAATTTAATTTCAATGCTTGTCATTCACAAATCTTGCTTGATTAGTCATATAAGTATCTTAATCTATCTTAACCCTACCACTGGAAATAGCATTGTATTCTAAAGCACTCAATAGTCCTTTCCTACTTCTACCAAAGTGAGTCAGAACTCCCCAAAGATTGGGTAACATCAACTATTAGGACAAGAAAAAGTTAGGATATATGATTACTTTTGATCGACAATGGTGGAGTCCAAGATTCTAGGATCATTTGTATATTTTTAATTGTTTTACAGGCATGGTCTGTGGTGGTAATTGGAGACAATGGCAATATGACTATTGAAATGAAGGCTATCATCTATTGGAAAAAACTGATACCATGAAACATCTGAGAGATAAGGATGATTCTGCAAAAGGATCTCAATCTGAGGTACAGTTAAGAGACACATCAGACACGCAAAAATTATAGAATTGTTATCTCAATGACAAAAAATTGTCAAAAATTGTCAAAATTTCCATTTTCTCCCTTTATGAACAGCAACATGAGCATGTATTTGTGTGTATGCAAATAGCAGTAGATCATGTGATATGTGTGCATTCATAAGAGGAATGTGACATGTATATCTGTTGTGTGTGCATATCTGCATATGATGTGCTCAGGGTATGTGGCTGTGTGTGTTTGTATTAAGGCTTGGAATAAGTGACTGCATCAACAAGACATACCTTTTACTATGAGAAATTAGCCTTTCCCACCACCTGTCTGTGTTTTAGAACATCCTCTACTCTGTGAATATACATCTGCATATGGGCAGGACTTGGATTCATCAGGTGGGATGCTGCAGACTATGACAAGTTGGTGAGAACTTGTCTTTTTCTTTTAAAGTTATTATAACCTGATTCTTTATTAAATTTCACTGATGTTTGAAATAATGAATCTGTAAAGCTTCAGTGCAGTTTTTTAAAAAATTAATTTTATTTTTTAAAAAATTGATTGCACGTGTGTATATATATTTACATCTTAATCTCTTGTGCCATCCATCCCCCAATTTTACCCCCCTTCTCTTGCTCTATGCTTCAGTTCTGCTAACAGTTTAAATTTTTTCTTATCTGTTTGTTTTGTTTTCCCTGTATCCCAAATATAAGTGAGATGATGCAGTATTTCTTTTTCTTTCTTATTTCTGCTAACATGATTCATTCTAGCTCCAGTCATGTTGCTGTGAATGATAAAATATCTTTTTGATTGCAGAATAGTATTCCACTGTGTGGAATATACCACAAGTTTCTAACCCATTTGTCTCTCTTCTATAGTATTTTGGTGTCCTTCTAGCTTCTTTTATATCTATTTTTATTTATTTCTTCAGGTTTGGAAAATTCTCTTCCACTATTTAATCCAGTATTTTCTGAATTCCTTTGACTTTCTCTTCTCCTTCAGGGATGCCTATTATTCTGATGATAGCTTTTCTCAAGTTGTCAGACATTTCCCTGAGTGTATTTTCATTTTTTTTCATCTACATATCTCTTTGTTTTTCAGTTCTTTTTCTTTAGGTCTGAATCTTCTAAAGTACTAACCATTTCTTCCACTTCTATTCTTTTTTCTTGGCTTTTCCCTGAGCTCTTTAATTCCTTTATTGTTCTGTTAGCTTCCATCACTTCATTTTTTAAGGATTCATTCTCATTTCTTAATTCATTGTGTTCTTGATCTCAGTCTTTCCCTAGTCTGTCTTCTTTGTTAAATTTTACAGCTTTTATATCATGATTGTTATGAATTCTTTTCCTATCAGGTCACAATATTTTCTGCACCTGTGTTGTTGATTTCAGTGGACTGACTGACTTTCTGAGATGTGTTGGTCTCAGGATCATTGGTTTGAACATTTGTGGTTCTCCTTTTTCCCATATTTTGCTTTTGGATTTGCTCTGTCCTTGGTGTGCTAGTGCCACTGATGCCAGTGGATGGTATTTCTTAGAGGTATTGCTGAATTGTAGAAGTATTTGCCAGGTTCATGGACTGCAGTGGTTGATGGGCCGGAATAGAGGTGTAGTTCTCTGAGATTTCTCCCTCAGGTGCTCTTATGTGGGCCTATGCTACAGTACCTGAAAATTACAGCTCTAAGGTGGGGTGTTGGTGTTTTAGGGCTGGAGTTTAGTATGGGCTGGAAGGTGCTGTTAACCAGTTTGGTGGAGGTGGACGTCCAGTGGTGTGGTACACAGAAAAGAGGCTTGGGTCTGTGCTCATCTTCTCCCTGGTCACCCAGCACAGCAATGTGTGCTGCAACAGGAGAGTTCCCTGGTTGTCCGAGGACTGGGGTGCACACTTGCAACTTTTACTTTTTTGTGCTACGTTTACCTGAATAGATCAAATAACATGTTTCTTTTTTACAGTATTGTAAATCATTTGAATAAAATAATACCTATAGAAAAGGCAACAATAATGAGAACATTCAAATAAAAGTGAAAACCACTCACAATTTTATTATGCAAATTTCACTACAAATTTTATATTGGTACATTTTTTAGTCTCTTTATGTTTTTTTCTACAAAATCAGAACTATGTTATAATAGAGCTTTTGAAACCTTCCTTCTAAATTTGTCACATATTATATTCACCATGATTCTTTCACAGCATCTTTTAATATCAGTTTGTGATAGGTAACATTATTTATTCAAACTTCAGTTACTAGAAAATGAGTTGTATATTTAAACACAGGAAATTTGAACTCCCAGAAAATCATGGAGGACAGTGATGCTTTTTTAAATAACTATTAAGTTCTGGCCAACACACACAAAGCTCTATGTACTTAATATTTAAAACATGAGGAGTAAGTAGAGATAAGTTTACACATAGGAGACCACCTCCATTTGCTACTAGGACCATATTCTCTCTCTTTAAGAAAGTCCTTCCACTCTACTCACTTATGTCCTTTGAATTTGTTCTTGCCTTGCTTTTTTCTAATTAAAAATGGTATTAATTTTCATTGTTGTATAACAATTTATTCTCAAACTCAGCAATTTAAAACAACAAATTGTTATTATTTCAGTTTCCATGGGTCATAAATCTGGGCAAAACTTATCCAGCTTATTTGGGTAATCAACCTCATGATCTGTCTCTCAATATTTCACCAAAATCTGTAGAGCTCATAAAGAACTTATCAAAACCTTGATTTGGGATGCATATCTCATGGAATGCAAGACAAATAATATCTGTTGGTGCTACTGGGTTTGTGGTACTTTGTTAGAGAAGCCCTGTTAAACTATTAAAAAGTCCAATTCCCCTTGGAGTGATCTCAGGCAGACCCCCATAGAAGAAGAGATAAGAGGCAAAGTAATGATTCTGAAGGACCTTGTATTAGGGGGAGGGGAAAGTTAAGTTGAGTAAGCATTGTATCTTTTGCCCTCATGTTTTTTCTTCTTGGGACATG
>PVHY01030692.1:0-13231 GCA_004024945.1 Uropsilus gracilis
TCTGTGGGGGACGGTAGGCGCCCCATGACAATTGAAACAATGACAACAGAAAATTGTCTTGTGCTCCAGTGCCTTGCAGGGATCATGCACACACGTACTTGAAGTCGTGTGTCTGCCCCATTCACTGCGCTACGAAGCTGTTTCTTAGAGCTTCATATCTATCTGCTCTTTCGAAGACCTTGCCTAGGGTATCTTTTTCCCAGAGGAAGGTCGCAGCCCTGACTCATACAACTATGCTTCCTGCCTGCCCCGGCTGCCATGATAAGAATATTTCAAGGACTGTTCTCCCCTCTGATGCACATGGAACAATACACATTTTTCAAGGTCCATTTTATTCCCCTGAGAAAAAAAGAGATTTCATAACGTAATAGCAGATTTATGAGAGGTTCTTGAGGAAGGACATAGGAATTATTTTGTTTCTTTAAACAGATTTTTATTCATGGCAGCAAGCGATGGGGTGAATAAAACAGGGCATAAACATAACTGCAAAACTGAAGGAAAATTGCTGCTTTTTAAGGAAATATGTAAACAGTAAGTGTATGTATAACAGAGTGTTTGTAGATTCTGAATCTTGCCAAAACTAAAATAGTTTTGAGAAAATATTTGAAGCATTGTTCTAAACCTTGAAACCATCATATTCAAGTGTCTTCTGTAGACACAAAACTAACAGGGATGTAAAGCCAATATTTGGAAAATAAAAAGGAAGAAAAAGCTCAAGTGGAATTAATTCTTGATCACATAATGGAAGGGTTGAAAACATTTGGACTATGAAATGGACATCTAGACAAAACAATACTTAATTTGAGGTTTCAAAAAAGATTAAGATGAGGTTTTTAATTTCATTTTATCTATCTTTTTCTGCTGAACATTAATGATTATGCACACCATGTTTCTTTTTCTTTGTCTTATGAGAAAAGATCAATGAGAAAGAGGTGATGAATTTCAGGCTTGATTCAACCTTAGAATCTCTATATTCACAGGAAGTCTTTGTGCAATTTTCATGGTATCAGGTTCATCCAGCCCTCTGTGACCCAAACTGAGTCCTGCTGCAGCAAGAACAATGTTGAGAGGAAACCCTACATCCATCCTAATTAAAAAGCAACACTTTGTTCTGACCAGAGAGGATGTTCTTTGTGGGGTCTTATAATTAAATTCTTCAGTCAGTGAGTTAGCCTCTATCAGCACATCTCAGACTTTTTCTAATTTGGTCTCTGTATTAGTCAGACTTTTCTGATTGCAACTCAATAAAAAATTGTTAAAAACAAGAATGAATAGAGGTTATAAGTTCTTGCCAATAAAATGTACAAAACACAGCTTCAGGCATGGCTGTATCCAGGAACTCAAATGATGTTATCCAGAAGTGACTTCCTTTCACCTCTTGGTTCTGTCTCTAAATCCCATGATCTGTCTTGGCACCTCATCAGACCCGGATAGAAAAATGACTTTTGTATCCCACCATGTCAACACAGAAGTCCCAGAATGAATCTCATTAAATCACAGGTTCATCCTTGATCCCATCTCTGCAGCCAAGGACATGGAATGTTCTCATGACTCAAGCTTACCGCTGTTGCAGAGAAAGAATCCAGACACCAAGTTTTGAAGCAAGATGTGGTGGTTTAGAAGAGCTCTCTGCAAGAAGGAAGGAGAGAAAAGTTGCCAGTTTTATTTGCTCTTTGACCCCCAATCAGTAATTTAGGAAACAAGCTCACTCAGATGCAAGGAGAGGAGACTAGACTTCTCTCTCTTGAGAAGCGTACCCAGAAACCTGCAACCCTCTTTAAAACCACCGCACAGTAATCAGCTCAAACATGTCTTTAGACTGACTTCTCATCTTGTCCCACTGCCTGCTTTCCTGTCCCCAGATCACTTCCTTAAATAACCTAATTTCCTACAAGCCTCTGTCTGCAGTTCTGCTCCAGGGGAGAAATCCAAACAAAGATATTGTCCATAGCTTCAACCTCAGGCAACTTGGAGACCCTCAGGCAAAACGTGGGAGCTGCAGTTTGGGTAGAACTGGGTTGGTGCTACATTAAAATTGCTTTGTCAGAATGTGCGTCCTCAGAAGAAAAGGAAAACTTACTAGGAGGACATTTGCACATGAACACATAGTCCCTTTCTCTGACAAAGCTGCTTTGTCTTCCACTTTCTAGCTCTCTCTTCTCACCAGTTGCTGGCAACCCCCAACCTTGCATTCTTTGGAAGAACTTTTTAATTATCTTTTGGTTCTTGTCTCAATTTTCTGATGCTTCAGTCTGGATAAAAGGGAGGCGAAGGATGGCTCCCACTTTTCCATTTGACTTCATAAGCCTTTCGTTCCAGTGTGACAGGATCTGGTTTGTCTCAAGTTGCGCCCCGTCTGAGTGGCCCCATAAAGAAGAAATCTGCTGGGAATTTGAGCTGGCTTTCCCTGCTGTTGATTCGTTTTCCTCCCATCTGCCTGAGCACATGAAGTTCAGGGCCAGAGGTCAAACACAACGCTGGTTTGTGTCAAAGAACTTGCCGTTTGCTCCCCGCTGGTCTCAGGTTCCAATTTCCCTCCCTTCCCCTAAAGCACAACCCGCAATCTTTGAGCAGGAAGGCGCTTGGCAAGCTGGAAACCCTGATTCAGAAGTTATTGCGAAGGCCCTCCTCTTATTGCTCTGTTACCGTACTTAAGAGAAGCTCTTTTTAAAAATACTTTGGGGGAGTTGATGATGTGAGGTACCCCAGAACAAACACCCCCAAAGTTCACCAGGTGAACAGGCAAGGCACAGGACAGTACCCACAGCCACCACATGTCACCTTGGGCTGAGCTGTGCTTCCTGAAGTCTATCAACAACACTGTGTTGATTGTTTTCTCAGTGCTCAGTTTGCTCAGAAACTCTTCCAAGTGCCTATCAGGTGCTTAGAACCCTCCAGAATCCTCTGAGGGAGGTACATTATCATCTATTTCAAGCACCAGCTGAGGAAACTGAGGCTCTGGATGCCTGTGTGACTAGCTGACAGGTGCCATCGCCTCATGGAATCCAGAAGGCCAACTGCAGAGTTGGAACTAGGGGTACTCCTCGGGTTTTGTGGCACATGAACAGGGGCTCTGTGCCCTGTGAGGGTGGTAAACACATAAGAGTGTGGGTGTCAGACCACTCAAATCGCAGTGTCATGATCAGTATGTTCCAGATACCACATGGCCCTGAATTTTATTCAGTGACCTGAGATTCTAGTCTAAAGAACAAGGGGTGTTGACTGATGGAGACGGACAAATGAGACAAGGAAGATGAGTGAGTGATGAGATCCAGTACTGAGAATGAGACACGCTTATCTGGCCATCCAGGAGTACCAGGGACATAGCAGTGAGCGTGGCCTAGGAGTCTCATATGGTCACCATGGAGACTTGAAGAGGACCAAGAGGCAAGCTGAATCTGCTTAAATTTTGTAACTACGTTTGGGGAGGGGGGTAAAGTATAACAGCATCCAGGACATGGGATCCCCTAAATCCATACCCCATGTGTATAAGATGTTTCAAAAGCTTCCTCAAAAATTTTGCCTCATCATACCCCTCTTGTACTAATACTGGCTTCATATTTTTTTCCCTGGAATTTGACTCACTTCTTAGATTAAGTAAATGTATTCAAACAGAAAATGTGATATCCTGATTCTAAAGATGAAACCACTACCCTTTGTTATAAATTGAAGGGAACTATAAGGATATACATCTTACTTTTTAAAAAAAAAGCTATCCTAATAAGATCTATAGTGATTATCATATCACCATGGATTTGTACACCCTTGAAGAAATTTTGGTTGAAATAAAGAATATTAGATATTAAAACGTTACTACAGGGTATAAAATAGTCATTTCAGGTTTGGGGTTGACTCCTTAGGAAATCTGATTATAATTTTAATTTGTTGAGTTATTCTTGAGTAATCACTTAAAAGTTTAATTTGAGAAACTTAAGCAATCAGAAATACTGAAACTCAGATGAGCCCTAGAAAACAATATGGCGATTGCTTCCCAGATTGGGTTCTTATTAGTGGGTGTCTCGGGAGTGGTTTTTGAGGAAGTCTCTAGGGTTTTGAGGTCTCTAGGAGAAACTGTGGGTTGTCAGCAGGGAAGGGAGTCAGTATGAAGTTATCTGGGGAGAGGAGTCCTAATTATAGACAAACTTGAGTCTGGGTTCCTTTGGTATATCCAATAATTGGCCCCAATTTTTGCATGAGTCTGTTATAGGATTATACACAGTCATTTTTTGTGATGTACCTCTGCAGTCCCCTCCCACTTGGGCAGAGTGGACATGCCTGTCTTATTTACTTTGACCTTGACCTTGGCTGTGTCACTTACTCTGGCCCATATTAGCAGATGGTATAGACCATAAGGAGAGGTTCTACAATGGCCTCTTGCACCTCAGCCTTCCCCACATGAACACACCCAGAGAGTAGCTCCTCTTGCAGTCAGAGCCCCAAAACAGCTGACATGTGAAGTTGAACTGAGCGGACCCCATCACCTATAGCCCAGCTGGTCTGCAGGCCAAGCCACAGATGACCAGAGAAAATCAGTGATAGTCAAACCACAGTCCACACTTGAGCATGGTGTGACTGTGGACATCCTTGCTTTAAGTTTCTGCTGTGTGAGCTGGAGCTTTGCACATCACTGCAGCGCTGAAGGCTGGGTGATAACCTTCCTGGTAGAACATGGGCCTCCCATAGCCTGCCTTTTCTGGAATCTGCTTCCATAGTTACCCCGGTGCCACCCATAGAAAAGGCACTGAGTGGTGAGCACACAGGAGGAACATCTGCTCTTGCCATCAATAAAAACCATAGTTACCAATTTTCTCGATCCCTCCACCTCAAGGCAGATCAGCCAAGTTCACAGCCAGCTCCCCCAAGCCAGGCAGTACCCAACCTGCCCCTACTCTGGATGACCCAGAAGAAAAAGGCAATGAAGAAAAAGAGGGTACTCTCACCCCTACCCCCAGTCCATCCTGCTCCCCACTCTTTGCTCCTAAAATAAGTAATTCATAAACATGTTCACCCCACATCTGCGACAAGACAGAGCAGAGTGTGGGAATGAAGGTATCGATTAGGCACCACCCCCAGGCCAGCTTCTTTTTCTGTTAGCGACTGTAATTAGATTGCTGTGATTTTCATGTCTGCGAAATGCTAAACTGAAGGGTGTCAGCTGGTTATAAAAGAGATCCCCAAAATAACATCATTGGAATGGAGATTTTGATAAAATATTCCTAAAGGGTTTTAAGCTTCATGACATTTTCTACCCCAATTTGGCGGCTCCTGCTTCCACTTTCCAGATCTCCATGCCAGAGTGTTTTTTCTATAGATACCGCAAATGTGCTCATTGCTTAACTTCCCCTGGCTGCTTTGTCTCTTTTGCATTTTGCAGTTAATTTTAAACCTGAGATTGATAGCTTCTTTGGTGCTGAGTCACCGGGACAGGCATGGCTTCGCTGTCGGCAAAGACACGGGACCTGCAGCTTGCAGAATGGCCACGCTCAGCATATACTGTAATAGAAGAAAACAAATCTACTGGCCAAACACATCCACATGCTCTCTCCAGAAGTGATGCCCCTTCTCTGACTGTTTCTGCTCACGGAAAGGGGAGCTTGGGGGCACCTGTCAGAATCTCAGCATAGCATAGGTGAGGGCTTTTCCTCCGTTAGCCTACATAACCAGCAATTGGGGTATTGCATCATCCAATGATTGCAGTGGCTGAGAGAGAGAGAGAGAGAGAGAGAGAGAGAGAGAGTGTGCACATGCACACACCTGAGCCTAGGGAGAGGGGATAAAGGGGCATAGAGAGCGCAATGGACAAGTACTTGAATACAAGCATGAGAGACAATGGGAGAATGCCAGAGCAAGAGAGTCCGGGGAAAGACAGTAAAGATTCTTGGGGGACTGGGGGCTCGCCTGCCTCCCAGCATCCCTGGCCCGGCCCAGCCCAGTCCAGCCCATCTGTGTAACAGCTAAAACCAATAAAGAACCTATGAAGATTGGTGAGTGTGATGATTGCCCAACACTCAGCAAATCAAGAAATAGAAGAAAATGGGAATGAATGGGAATAGGGATATGTTAGGGGACAGAAAATACAACATAAGGAGAATTGCTCTCTCCGGGGAGTCTACAAGATTTAGACAAAGATAGATCTTAAAACATGCAAGCAGAATGTGTGTGACTACTCTGCCAAAGGAATATGCTAGATGTTCAGGTTCCCTAAGCCCCAAGCCCAGAAAAGACTTCCATTCTACATGGTGAGATTTAATTAAGTACTGTCTCCCCCTCTTATCTATAGGGATGACACTCTAAGACCCTCGGTGTCTGCCTGAGGTAGTTGTTCTGAATCTTAAATACATGTTTTCTCCCTAGCCAGACATAGGCAGTTTCTAAATTGGGAGATAAACAATAGCTGAAGAACTAAAACAATGATGACAACGCACTGTAGTGAAGTGGATGGGAGGTGGTGGGCTCTCTTCTCTCTCAGAACATCTCATTGTGCATCAGCTACTAAACCACCATCACTGACTGGAGCCACGCGAAGCACAGTGGGCCTGGCGGGGTGACTGTTCTTGCTGCCCTGGCCAAACCATGGAGGCTCTGAATCCCAAGTCTGCTCTTTCTGCACTCAAGCCCGAGAAGCCCTCGCTCAGCGCTGGCTGGAAGCTTAGTGAATGACTCTGGAAAGCTTGGGAAGACAGGTTTCAATGTGGGCTGGGACAATGAAAAGGAGGAAAGGTCTTCAGGGGTCATATTTCCTCAGAAGTTGACCCTTGGGCAGGTCACCCGGGAGCAAAGCACAACAGGTGTCCTGTCAAAGCCAAGAGTGACCCAACCTGGATGCAGACCTGAGCTTAGTCACTGGGCTGTGCTGGAGGAAGGCAGCTTCATGGAGGCCTGTCTCTCTCTCATGCACATACAACCCAGAACACACATGCAGAGACACATACAACCCAGAGTGCACACATAACTCAGAACACACACATACTGACACATACAACCCAGAGTGTGCATACAAGCCAGAACATACACCTACAGAGACACACATACAGACACACACAACTCAGAACACACACATACAGAGACACATGCAGACACACACACACAACCCAGAACACAAACACACAGACATACAACCCAGAGTGCACACATAACTCAGAATACACACATACTGACACATACAACCCAGAGTGCACATACAACTTAGAACACACACATACAGAGACACACAGTCTAGAGCACACACACAACCCAGAACACTCACATGCAGGCACACACAGAACCCAGAACACACATATAGACACACACAACCCAGAGCGCACACATACAGAGACACACACAACCCAGGACACACCCACAACCCAGAGCGCACACACACCACCCCTCACACGCACTGTGGTGTGACCTTAATCACTGCCAAATTAATGCTAGCAGCCTGTTCCTGACACCAGTTTATGTGGGCACCAGACACTTGGTAGGTTCCTTATTGGCTCCAGCAGACAGTGAGCGTCCCGGGATCCCTTGCTGGATTTTGTACCTTGAATGCCCTCAGGGAGCCAGGCCCACAGGTGCACCAGGCAGGACAGGCAGCAGGGGTGGGGGGGAGGGAGGCCATCGGGGGCCCCCCATCCCAAAATCTTCACGCTCCTCCAGGCTCTCTCTTGCATTCTCTCCAGCTCTCTCATCCCGGGCTCTTTCTCAGGGTGACGCTGACCCTTTATCCTTGCTTCTGAGGCTCAGGTTTGCTCACTCAAACCCACTGAGTGAGGCACGTACAATCATGGGGAGGATGCAATAGAGGCTAATGAGAAAAAAGCCTGACCACCTCATTGACCACACACACACACACACACACACACACACACACAACCCCTAGGACATATACACACATACACCTCCTCCCCTAAAGCCTCTGCCAGGTGAGACTCCACTTATCTGCTGCCCAAACCCACAAACAGCCTAGAGGTAGTGCTGGTTGCCCTGTCTCCACCAGCAAAGGCCAGTGACAACCTGGCCACAGCCCAGATGGTCCGTGACCCTTGGGGTGGGACCAGCAGACACCTGTTGAGTAAACTGGGGGGTCATTTCATGTCTATTTCTCCTTCTGATCCTGGAGCTTTGGGAAAAAAACTGTGAGTCCTAGTCTCAGGGTCCCCCAGGCACAGCTCACCGTGAACACATACTTGATAGGGTGACCTGCTGACTCGCGCCTGCAGCGGCTCTGTAAACATTGGCAGTGGACCCTGGACAGAAGAAGAGCCACGTAGGAGGGCGCCCAGCCATGGACTGAGGTACCCGCGGTCACGCCCACCCACTCAGCCCCCGTGGAAACAGCATGTGACGTCAGGATGGGGGGGCAGGGTCCTATCAGACGCTTCGGTCCTGCTGATCAATGCAGGGGTGCGTCCTCCCGAAGCGGGTCCTACGAGGCCGCCAGAGAAAACCCAGCGAGGCCCTGGAGGCAGTGAGCCCAGCCTATCCAGCGCTACAGACTCCAGCCCAGGGCACTGAATTCTGACTCTCAGGCAGGGATCCTGATTCAGTGTGGCTGCCCCCTCCCGGCGGGGGGGGGGTGTGTGTCTGAGTGGGGATCTTCACAGCCTCCCAGGGCCTCCCCGCACATGGAAGAAGAACTGGCCCAGTGCCCAGTGGGCTCGGAGCCAGGGCTGACCGCCACATCCATGTCCTGGGCCCGTGGCTGACCAGTGAGGGCCCGGCTCAGCTCCCACGGCTGGACCTATCCCTGCAGGGTCAGTCGTGTCCTTGCTCCTTGCTCCTGGGGCCTGAAAGAAAATGCCCCTTCCGCCATTTGCTTGTTTTGTGTCTCAGCTTAGCGCTTGATGCTCATTTTGGCTTCAGCTAGTCTCTGGGTAGAGAGCCGCGTCCATGTGGAGCAGAAATGCCCCTGTGTTTCCCCTTCCTCCCCAGGGCTTAGGTCCCAGCCATCGGCCTCAGAGGGAAGCCCCTGCTCCTCCAGCTTCTGAACCTGACCCGAGCCTGTGGTGTGAATGTGGGGGGCCGGGTTCAGAGCACGTCTGTGGCCTGCACGGAAAAGGACCGCGGAGAGTGTTGGTCAGGACGGACTGACAAGCCCGGTGCAGAAATGAGACTCGGAGTCCTCAGTGACTGGTGGCCGCAGTGTCATTGGTCCCATCTTGCAGGCCTATGGCTCTGGCTCTGCTTGCACAGAGCACGTGGGAGCAGTGGGTCCACTCACCCTCCCAGCCCCTGCCCAGGGGGTACGCAGGATCACCTGCAGAGAGGTGACCCACAGACCCTGAAGCTGCCTTTTCAGGGTCAGCGCCCCAAGTTTGGGCACTGAGGGTCACAGTAGGAACTGGGACAACAACTAGCCACAGGGTCCCTGAGACGCTGGGAGGCGGCTGCCGCCCTCATGCCCTGAACCTGTCTCCTCTGCAGCCTCCAGGGTCTCCCTCCACCAGGCAGCAGGCTCTTGGCCCAGGCTCTTCTCACGGGCTGGGTGCGTGGGCTAAGCAGGCCGAGGTGCCTCTCGGGAAGCTGGTAAGCGGCACGAGGCTGCTGGGAATTTGACCCACTGCTGTCTGATGCCTCTCCAGCCCCTTAACTCCACGCCACCAACTTGTTACCTTCAAAATACGTTGACAAAGGCATCTCCTCTGGAGCGTGTGTCAGGGGAGGAACTAATCCCCCAGCTTCTAACCATCAGTGATATTTTCCAAGTCCTCATTTCAACTCACAGAGGCCTGTGACGAGGGACACAGCTGCCCCCAGGGACGCTCCTGGACAGTTCCTTGGAAGTGGAATAATGCAGAAGTCACAAGGACAACTGCCCGATTCTCGGCAGACTGGAGACAATTCTCCCCATCCCTAGCATGAGCCCTGCTAACAGATAGACTTGCCAGCTGTCAGCACGGGCAGTCCCTCCGGGACGGGCACTGGCGCTGGCCCAGCTCGGCTCCATCCGTCACGCCAGCGCGGTCTCTCAGGCTCCTCCACTCGCTGCTCTCCCGTTATCTCCCCGAAGCAAATTCCCTCCAACCAGCTCTGCTGAGCGCCATTGCAGGTTAGTGCCATTGCAGGTTTTGCTGAGCGCCATTGCAGGCTAGCGCCATTGCAGGCTAGCACCATAGCAGGCTATCACCATAGCAGGCTAGCACCATTGTAGGCTAGCACCATTGTAGGCTCTGCTATCAGTTCTAAGCACATGAACCTCCCTAAGAATTAAAAAAAAAAAAGAATTCCATCAACATGTAATTTCCCATCAACCACGTAACACATTCCACAAGTTTCCGAACCTACATGTGTATCACGCGTGGGAAGACCTGCACTTAAAATGAAAAGAACCAAGTCGTTTTCCCTCTGAAACACAGACAAGTGTTCGCGGGGATAATTGATGTGCAGAGGAAAGACAGAACCTCTTAGAGAATTTTATTTATTTGTCAGAACAAAGGCAGCTGCTCGGTGGAAGAGGAACGAATGTGTCTGTCATAATCATTCAGCCGCTGCTCCTGCTCGGGTGGGAAGTGCACAGAGAGAGGGGACGCGAGTCCATTAAGTGGGCAAACATTGGCGAGTTCACGCACGCCCCGAGGCTCCCGTGGACCCCGAGGCGCGGGCAGGCAGCACAGGTCTGGTCGCCGGAGGGACGGCGGAGGGCAGCGGCGTGAGCAGTTCTCCTGATAAAGGCTGCTGCTAACCAGGAGGGGTGTCGCCCTGGGAGGGGGGCGGGGTAGCCGCCACTTCCTGCAGGAGACCCGCCGCGTGGACGCTGCACTCGGGGAGCCGCGTGTCCTGGAGGAGCCGCAGACACGGCTGTCCCTGGGCACGCCCTCGGAACCACAACCGGCCCCTCCGCGTCCGGCCATGCGCAGGGCCATGCGCAGGGCTGTGCGATGCCCGTTGCCTCCGTCTCCCGCTCTGGCCGCCACAGCGTCCCCGATTCGCTGCAGTCGCACATGTGGTGAGGACAGCCGCCGACGGCGGAGCTCAGAGGCCGCGCGGCGCAGGTCACCTGCGGGTGGCAGGAGGCTCGGGTCCCCACGGACCTGTTTGCGTGCAGCTGTGGCTCCGAGCTGTGAGCCCCCACGCCACAGCCAAAACGTGTGCCCGCGTGTCCTCTGCCCCAGCCTGGCCAGGCAGAGAGGACGGCCACGTGCAGGGGCCAGAGCGCCCGCTGGCCTGGCTGGTCACGGCCTGTCCGTGGCGGCAACAAGCAGACACGGAGCGAAGCAAATGGCACAGACAGAACTAAACGCGGCGGCAGCAAATCTGAGCGATTTAGGTCAGAAAATGCCGAGGCTGCCAGCCAGGGCTCTGTCCCCCACAGGAACCCTAGGCCCAGCCAGGGCTCTGTCCCCGACAGGAACCCCGGGCCCAACGTGCTCCTGGGCACAGAACAGCACCAGAGGCAGGATCATGGGACCCCCCCCAGTGCCACCGGTGAGAGAAGCCCTGAGAGGAAGCAGGAAGGTTGGTGTTGGGGTGGGGGAGGGTAAGGGAGCTGGTGCTCCCTGCAGGGGGCAGGGGTTAAGGGAGCTGGTGCTGATGAGTCAACTGAGTCTCGACGCCAAGACAGTCAGCACTCAGACACAGAGAGAAGCTTCCAGGCGGGGACCCCAGGGATGAAGAGGGTTGATGTGGGCAGGGGTGCTCAGCTAGCGGGGGTGACAGGCAAGGTGTGAGAGGAGGGCTGCAGGTTGCCATCACCCCCTCCTGATTCCAGGTCCTTGGGCCCATCCAGGATCTGCCTCTCTGAAGCTGTGGTCCAGGTGGGGCTTCCAGACTAAGGCCCACGCTCCAAGATGTCGGTTTCTATCCTTCCCGAACTAATAAACCCGCTGGTATCTTCTGTGATATCTCTGCCCATAATATTAGAGACAATAATTGTATTAACCAGCTCCCACCAACTAGTCATTTGAATTGGGTTCTAAATCAACATGCTAGCAATTATTTCCCTCCTCGTATGAAGAGATTAACCCTCAATCAAGAGCAGCCACTACAGAATATGTTCCAACCCCGCCTGCCTGCTACTAATATTAGCAGTTCGTGGCAACCTCATGCACTCTGGCCAACGGCCTGTTATAAAAATATTAAACCCTCCAGCCTCCTTACAGCACCTGCTATAATTACAAACTAGGAACTGCCCCTTCCCGCGTCTGAGTCCCAGAGACTCCTGCCTGTCTCACGGCCACTTATCTCTGGATCTCGCTCCCTAGTGGACAAGCCCAGGACAAGAATGGGCTTCCTGCCATGTACGCACATCTGCTACGTGCAAGGCTGGGGGGCCTGAGTGTGGACTGGGGCTTGGAGGAACAAGGGGTTTAGCCACTGAGTCAAGCGTGGCTGAGGGGCCTGTCGGGGGCTCAGCTTCTCTGCGTGCCCCTGTGAGCAGGCACTCGGCCTCCTGTCTCCACGTTTCTGGCCATAAGGTTTCATCAGGCCTTGTCTGCCCTCAAACCCTTCTCTGCATTTCCCTGCCAGCCCCCAAGAATCTCTCCCTACCCGAGAAACCTCCAGAGGATACTTACAGGACAAGTGCCCGTCCCTGTGGGGCCACTTGCCCGGTGGCTCCTTCTGATGGTGACCCCTGGTTCCCTGCGTTCCAGGCCTGACCCCCTCTTGAGCAGGACCCCCTGATACGCGAGGTTCCCAAACTTGAGCAAGCATTAGCATCACCTGGAGGGCTTGTTGAACCCCATGGCAGCCCTACCCATAGGCCCCTGCAGCTGCCCCGGGCAGCACTTTAGAATAGGTTTCATCAGGTCCAGGGAGGCTGTGCTGCTCATCTTGAGCTGACCATGGAGCAACTGAAGCTGAGCCTCCACAGTAGTGGCCACCGAGTCCTGCACCTCCTTTAGCCTCCCTTGGCGTCCTCTCCCCGCCTGCCCATCCTGCCGCTGGGGGGACACAATGGGCCCTGCTCTGACCACACACTCCAGCTTCTTCATGCTCCTCACCAAGGATCACCAAGGG
Organism: Uropsilus gracilis; assembly: GCA_004024945.1. Lineage (NCBI taxonomy): Eukaryota > Metazoa > Chordata > Mammalia > Eulipotyphla > Talpidae > Uropsilus > Uropsilus gracilis. The sequence continues at coordinate 12,937 of PVHY01030692.1, forward strand.
CTCCCTGCCCCAGGGCCTTTGCATGGGCTCTTCCCTCTGCTCGGTGCACTCACCTCTGCAGGCGTCTCAGCAGGTTGACTGTCCTCTAGAGCAAGTCTCACCCCCTCCATGGCACACAGTGTCTGGTCAGTGGCTACTAGCTGGTCCCTGGACCTGAGCGGGCGGAGGTTGTCTTTGGCCCTGTCGTGCCCGACACTCGGCATCAGACGACACCTGCCCTGAGCGACAGCCCAGCAGAGACCCTCCCTCTGCTCTCGTCTCCCTAACGCTGATTCTGAACAGCTCTTCCTGCTTC
>PVHY01030693.1:0-13235 GCA_004024945.1 Uropsilus gracilis
AAAATTGTATATATTAAAAAAAAAAAAAAAAAAAGAAGACGTTTCTCTGTGGATACAGGCATCCAGGAGTGGCCTTTGTAGATCATCTCCCCTGTGTCACTTTGCAGCCCTGCTGTGGGGCCAATGCCCCCAGTTCTTGGCCCTCCTCTCCTCTCCTCTCATGTAGTGTGGAGCGGGACACCTTGGTCTCCTACAAGGCATCTCTGAAATGAAGTCTTGGGTCTTCTAGACCCAGGGAGCGCGTAGGTGCACCTCATGACATCGTGTTTCTGTAGCTATTTCTCCTGTCTCACATGCACTTGTTCTCTCAATTGTCCATCTGCTTTGTCCAGCTCAGGCTTGTGGGCTGGATTTTTACCTGGTTCCTCACCTATTCTATGATGGAGTTTGTGTTATCTAAGTTCTTCCTCCTCCTGAAGATTAACTGTGGTGAGAGTGAAATGGAAGGGGCATTCCACCCCCACCCTGCCCAGCCCGTGCACTGGTACTTCCCTGCATGGGACAGGGCCCAGATGGCTGGGCATGCAGCCTCCCAAGCCCCTCCTGGAATGGTGACTGAGGGAAAAATGCCCCAGCCGATCCGGGCTGCAGATGGCTGCCTCATGCAACAACCATCTGCTGGTGGATGGGGCTAAAACCCCACCCAACCTCCTCCAGGCTCTCCAGGCTTTGGGGGGCATACCCAGGGGTCGTTGCTACTTTTGCTCCCCACTGGGTGTTGCCACCAGTTGCCATGGCTGGCCATGGGGCACAGGAGCCCAGAGACCCCCCACACACCTAACCCGCAGACTCACCCACCTCAGCCTCACTGAGGCGTGTCCCTAGCAGTCCCCCAACCTCCAGACCTAGAGCAGGAACCACCAGCATCCATGGGGTGTTGCGACATGCCACCATGGCTGGCTGCAGGGTGCAGAAGACTGGATTCTTCATCGATAGTGCAGCTCTATTGGGGTTGGGGTAAACCCAAGGGGGACCCACCCATCCCGAGCTGGCAGAGGTGCTCAGCCCCCACCTCCTGCCCAGATGGCCATGGCGGGGGTGCTCCTGATGTCTTCTCCAAGGACCTGCCTGGTGGGAAAGGACCTGGCTCCCACCTCCAACCTGACCAGGCTTACTGGGCCTGATCTGGAAGGTGGGGCCTACTAATCCCCTCTCCCAGCTCCCTTGGGTGTCCTGTCCCCACTCCTGGACACTGAAAGTATGGGAAGATTGGGGTCTCCAGCCCCAAGGTCCCTAGACCCCAAGATCCTGAGAGCCTGGTGGTGCAGGGTTTACCCTATCCCTTACTGGGGTTTCCCCGAGGGTCAGGCCTTCGAGGACTCATCAGCCCATCTTCCCAGTCTGGCTTGGATCAGGGCCAGGCCTAGGAGGTGGGGCCTACAATTCCCCTCTCCCAGCTCCGAACCCCGCAGGGTTCTGCCCAGCCTCCACCTCCCCCCCAACTAGAGAGGAGGCCAGGTCCCCCAGCCTAAGACCCCCTAGACCCTGAGACTCCGCAACCCCAGACCCCAGTGGTGTGGGGCATGCCCTGCCCGCACTCCCTCTAGCAGTCTAAGCTGTGGCAGAGGTGTACTGGGGGCCTCTCCCGGCCCCAAGCTGCCCAGGGAGACCTTCAATTTTCTCCTCCAACCCAACTGGGACTAGGGTTGGGCCTGGAAGGCAGCAGAACCTACTGATTCCCCTTCCCACCCCAAGCCCTGGCAGAGGTGCTCAGCCTCTGCCCACATGGAGGCAGAGGCCAGCTTCCCCAGCCTGAGATCCCTGGACATGGAGTCCCCGAGACCCTGAGGTCCTGGTGGTATAGGACTCACCCTTGGCCCCCACTCCCACCAGCGGCCTAGGCTGCGGCGGGGGTGTGTTGGATGTCTTCTCCAAGGGCCTGCCTGGTGGGAAAAAAGTGGAACTGTTCATCTTTTTAAAAATATCTTTTATCTTTAATTTTTTTTTTTTGCTCTACCTTCTAGAATATGTCCTTAACTTTATCATTCAACTTTTCCCTGTAGGTTTTTAATTTTTCATTTTTTAATCATTGCTTCCATGAGTAATTTCCCATTCTTTGACTGTTCCTTTTTTATAGAGTCTTGTTCTTGTTTCACAGATACCCTATCTTCTCTTAGCTCTCTAAAGGCAATAATGTTAGAAAAAATGTTTGTGCTCCTGTTATTTGTCTTTTAAGATTCCCTCCCCCATCATAAAATAACATTTCTCAAGTGTAATAACTCTTGGTTATCTTATTTTTTAAAGAGTAGGGCACGAAGGTTCACTATAAACCTGGGGTACATAGGTATGGGTGTTTGTTATCTATACTTTTTGTTATGCAGTGATATGGTTAAACCCCATCAGAATCTTTATGTCTTTCTCTGGGGCTGGTTAAAACCCTGGAAGATTTTTTTCTTACTCTTGATGATGGATGGGAAATGGTTGCTGATGTGTGGGTGGCAGGTTGCAAAATTTTGATAAGATCTTTGTTTTTATTATGGTGCTTCCATACTTCACTAGATCTGAAATTCTTTTGCCTTTCTTTGAAAACAAATCTTCAGTGCTCTGCTAATGACTCTAGGGTTTATTGTGCATGTATGTGTGTGTTTAATGATCCAGCTTGCTTGCACTTATTTCTAACTTAAAAGTTTTCTTTAAGAAGCTTTCCAATGCTGGGCACGGTGGTTCGTGCCTGTAAGCTGCAGCCTATGAAGCTGCAGGGCCTAGGGTTCGTGGTTCGAGTCCCGCCTGGGGCCCATAGCAAGACCTAGTTCCAAAAAAAAATAGCTGGGCATGGTGTCGCACACCTGTAATCCCAGCTACCTGGGAATCTGAGGCTGGGAATTGCTTGAGTCTGTGGTACCCTGGGCAATGAGAGCCTGTGGTTCCATGGGCAAAAATAGTGAGACCTAATCTCAAAACAAACAAACAAACAAACAAACAAACAAAAACAAAAAAAGAAGCTTTCCAATTATTCTTAATGTTTTGAATGTTCCTTTACCCTATGTTCATAGGTTTTCGAGGTTGTTTCTTAGCTTTCCTCTCTGGTGGTTTGTCAACTTTTTTTTGAGATATGAAATGATAGCATTTGTTCATCTAGCTTCCTGCTTTCAAAGATATTTTGAAATATTTTGGGGTTAGAGGCATGTGCCACCACACCCAGCTATTTTTTTTGGAACTAGGTCTCGCTACGTTGCTCCGAGTGGGACTGGAACCGTGATCCCTGGTCCCTGCCATAGCTTCCTAGCTGCCGCTTTCAGGCATGTGCCATCATGCCCAGCATTTTTGTGTATATACTTTGAAAAATAGTGCTTGGTCCAGCATGACAGCAGAGTGAGGATACCATTCTCGCCTCCTCCATATACTCACAACTAAATTGTAGCAGAACAAAGTCAATAACCCCTAAAAGGTAAATGGACAGCTATAGTATACATCAGGAGCAACAGTCAACAGTCCAACAGAAGAGGGTAGGGAACACTTTCAGTGCAACCCACAAGAGGGAGATGTGGTTGCTGTGTGGAGAAACCCCCCCCACCACCACCCCCACCATACACACACACTTGTTGACTCCAGGTACATGCCCACATCAGGGACTGATACTGTGCTGGATAAGAAAGTGCACTGTGTTGGTGTTCAGGAAAGAGGATGCACTATTAACTACAGGAGCAAGGATGCCAAGTCATGATTATTGACTGGAGCCTGAAGCTCCCAATATAGAACAGCTGGAGTTCAAACCTGCAGGGAGAGTCAGGTGGGATCACCTATGTCTCCTCAAAGAAGAGGCTACTACTTGCACCCTGAGACTGGGATATTCAAAACACCTGCCCCCCTTCCTTGACTAAAACTGAGATAAAAAGGAATACTTTCACTAACACCTGTTTCATGTAACCCCTGTTAACAACAGGAGTAAACACCCCAGGAGAAGACTCTGTAGTGGGAAAGAAAAGAAAACTCCCAGTTTGTGTCTTAGTCTCAGCTGCAATCTGCATACCCTTGAGGTAGAAGCTGACACAACACTATGAGACACTTAGATCCAGGAGCTGACCTGGAGGAGGGGATCCAAAAAAATGGGTGATATAAAACAGAAACAAAGACTGAGAAAATAGGAGGTAGTTAACAATCAGAACTAATGAATCTAAAACATATAACTAATTTAAAAAACACAATAGAGGCACTCAGTAGCAGACAAACACAGGAAATGGAGGTGATTAGCTTAAAAGTACAGCATTGGAGAACTCATGAACTCACATTTGAAAAATGAAAGTAATGCAAGAGTCCTTCAGGGGTAATCACAGGCCTCCAAAAAGAGAAGTGAAAGAGAAAGGCAGAGAAAACTTTAGAGAAATACTTGCTGAGAGCCATCTCAGTCTGGGAAACAAATCAGATATCATGATCCAAGAGGCCCAAAGAGTGTCAAACAAAATAATAGCAGGCAGAACACACCAAGACATATGAACATTAAACTGTTGAAAGTCAGTGACAAGGACAGAACATTAAAACATCAAGAGAAAAAGAGGTGACTTACAAGGGAACGCTAGTCAGACTGTCAGTGAACTTTTCAGTAGAAACACTACAAGAGAATGGCAGATGATATTTAAAGAAAAATATTTCCAGACTAAAATCCTTTACCCAGCAATATCAACAACAGAAGGAAGGTTAGGCACTTATTGAAAAGCAAAAACTAAAGATTTTTTAAAATCAATACCAAGATGCACGTGAAAGCTATAGCAGTTATTATAAAGCAACACACCAACAAATACAGTGGTGAAAAAGAATCCTCTCCATTGTCATTTTAGTAGGACTTGGGAGGGTAAGTAAAGTTAATTCTTGTATTTTCTCCAACATGTGCAACTGGAAATCAGTTAACGTACTTATAAATATGCCCTGACTCACTGCAAAATTGAAGAAGCTCTCATTTAGAATGCACATTCCTTGCAAGTTTGATTTTCTAGTTCCTCAGTCCAATGACAAGAAGTAACATATTAGAGAGAAAAATTGTTAAACAAAAGTCCACCAGAAGTAGCAGGTTAATTGCAGGAGAAGGGATTAAAAAATAATATTAAAAGGCAAAGCAATTTAGAATAGGGACCACAAGTGCCACAACCTCAGCAGCATTACTACATGTAGTGACAATACAACAGCAATACAAAGTAAAAAAAAATTTTTTTTGAGACTAGATCTCCCTATTTTGCCTGGGGAAGAGGTTCACGTTGCCCAGGGTACCACAGATTCAAGGAATCTCCAGCCTCAGTTTCCCAGGTAGCTGGGATTATAGGCGCAAACCACCCACCCTGCTATTTTTTGAGACTAGATCTTGGTTCATTGCCCTGGGCAGGTCTTGAAAGTGCGGACTCCAGCGATTCCTAGACTCAGCCGCGCTCTAGGCTGCGCTTAATGGCATGCGCCACTGTGCCCGGCTGCAATACAAAGTAAAATATTAAAGGGTCAATTATGTTCAGCACATTATAAGAAGTGGGGAAACAAAAGGTACCATAGAAAGGTTCATGCAAGGGACATCATTTATGCAGTATGGTTACATTATGTTCAACAGTACAGTTCACTTCATGCATGCACATTAACATGGTGAAACTAAATGCAAATTTAGACTAGTAAGAGAAGCCCAACTCCAGTCTGGATTAGAGCCCCAGCTTCCAGGCACCATGTTCTCAGTGGATAGCTTGTGACCTGCTGAGGCCCTCCTCTGCAGCTGCAGGAAAGGGAGGCAGTGAAGTGCATATGCAGTGTTTGATTTTGATTCACTGGGGCAGGTTTGGTGAAAACTTGGCTAGACCAGAGCAGAGACTAACACTTCTGCACTGCACCATCATTTGTACCTGCTATGACTGCTCATGTCCTCAAACCTAAGCCCCAAGGACTAATAATAGTGACCCAACTATGACCAGGATTTCCTGCTCAGTGCTCAGTGCTGAGGGTGCTCAGACACCCTTTATTTATTTATTTATTTATTTGTTTGTTTGTTTGTTTCTTTTCTTTTCTTTTCTTTTTTTGAGACCAGGTGTCACTATTTTGCCCAGGGTTGTCTCGAACCTGTGGACTCAAGTGATCCCCAGCCTCAGCCTCTCAGGTAAGTGGGATTACAGGTGCATGCCACCATGCCCAGCTCAGAGCCCCTTTAATCAAGCCATCTGAGAAGCCCAAGAGGATCAGTAGATCCTCCCCTCCCTAACCCCCCCCAGCTTGACACCTTTCAGTCAGTCTTCATTGAACTGTCCAGCTCCTCACATGGCCTAGTCCTGCCTGCTCCATACCTACCTGCTTCCTGTCCTGTTGTCTCTGGCTCCAGCGGCATTCCTGCCTCTGACCTTGAAAACTCTCAGCATCAGTCCCTTCCAAGGTCTGCACATCTACTCCTATTAGTTGTTGGGAGGAAATGAGTTTCATCTGGAAAACATGCTAGATGCACACTTGTTGGCAACTTTGTGCATCTGTTACTGTCAGCTACATTATCCGAGGTAGGAATAGAACATTTTTATATATTTGTCATTTGAAAATTTTTAAAGTTACACAAATTTACAGGTAATAGTCAAAATGGACTTCGCGTCTGCATCATCTACCTTCAACCCTTATAAATAGAATTTGTCTTCTTTATCTCCCTCTCATCCCACTCTCTTGCTGAATACAATGTAAACAAATCCTGAATATCATATCATTCATCAGGATAGTTTTTAACATATGTTAAAATATCAGTGTTCCAAAACTCTTAGATAGGAAAACAATGGATTCAAAATATTGCCCCCAAAATTTAAAAGACACATGTTATTTTCCTGTTGTAGGAAATAAAGGCATTAAGGCTCATGAATGTTAAGAATGTTTTTCAAAATCACACAGCAGTTCCATGAAAGAACTGGCTTTTCCACTTCCTGAAAATACTTTGACCATTAAAAAAGGCACAGCTTCTAGTATTTGAAAACTACTTTGGCCTGAGAATGTCTGTTCCTGTATCTTCTTGGCTACCTGGGCTCTTCTCCAGGATCCTGCCCCCTGTCTGGTGGGAGCTGCTCCAAGCAGGGACTTCCTACCACTTTGAAGACCTATGTGCTTTCTACCAGGAGGGGGGAGGTGAAAACCAGGTTGGGGGGAGAGTAAGGGGGGTGGGGGAAGGGGTGGGAAGGGATAGTGGGGGCTCTCAGGTAAGTTCATTCTTTACTGGTTACCAGCCGTGTGACCAGCAAGTCACCAGATCCCTAGGTGCTTTATATGATCCCCTGGTAGGGGGGGAATAGCAATAATCCCCACCTTCAGAGATTGCTGGAAGGATTTTTAAATAGTAAATACATATAATTTTCAAACTTTAGCTGTTGTTATTTCCAGTTTTTAAACCCTGATGTTGAGTGTTCTCTTAAAAAAAATGGTATAGCCAGTTCTGTACGCTTTCAGCCATGGTTGACTCTCCTCTGGCTCATGTAAAACAACCGCATGTAAGTTCCTGTATGAGTGGGAGAAAAGATGTTTTAATGAAAATATCTCAAGCATTTATGCAACCAGAGACCAACTTTGATTCTGATACCTTTTCTCTCTCCAATTCGGGGGCCATTTTAGCTGTTCTCTCTTTAGTTATGTTGTCACTGAAAGATGTTATCGTTCTTTCTCTGCTTGTCGATGTTCAGATTCTGAAGGCAAGCCCAACTCTGCTGACACTCATCTTCAATAAAGCATGAAAAATGAAGCCTCATTCCACATTTTGTGGTCTCTGTACTGGGTGGAATATTCGTCCAGAATGGCCTCACCATTTTACGCTGTTGCTTGTTATCATCAGATGACACACTTTTCCTGCTAGACAATGCTTACAGTCACACCCCAGAGGCTGATGACTCCTAAGAAATCATTAGAGCCAGAAAAGGGGAAGAGGTTGGCTCTGGACCAATGGCCATGTCCAGCAGCTTAGCTGAGCCGAGCTTGCTGATCAAGTTCTGTTTTTTTTTTTTCCTTTTGAGACTAGGTCTCACTATGTTGCCCGGGGTACTGCAGACTGAAGTTGGCCAGGGTACCACGAACTCAAACCCCAGCCTCAGCCTCCCAGGTAGCTGGGATTACAGGTGCCTGCCACAGCACCCGACTGCTTTTTCAAGACCAGATCTTGCTATGCTACCGAGGGTAGTCTTGAACCAGCAAACTCAAGTGATCCCAAGTCTCTTGCCTCCCAGCTCTTGGACAACAGGCGCATGCTACCACCCTCAGCCTGATCATGGCTTCTGATCCTGTACCCAGGGACATGCATCGATCAGGCCTCCCTGGGTCTCTCTGCCTCTAGGTGTGCGTCCTCACTCCCCTGGCCCAAGTAACTGCTCCAGCCTCACAACCAACAGCCCTCAATTGACTTTGCACATTGTCCATTTAATTCCCACAACAGGTGATTGGATATCTTTATTTTTCAAATAGGGATATTGAAGAACAGAGTTTAAGTAACATGGTCAAGGCCACATGGCTGTGACTGGTGTGTGGGGTAGGAAGCTCAGCCTGATTTCAGCATCTGGGCATCTGAGTTTGCCTCATACTTCTCTCCCTCTGGGAACCATTGCCTTCTGTCCTGCTGCCAGGCCTCCTATAACTCACTACTGCATCCCTGATTTCTCCTCAAACATATGTCTTTTGTCATATCAACCTTTTCCATGAATATGTAGTAAGTTGACCCACAATTCACAATCCCATTTTGAGGAGGGGTACCCATCCAAGATTTTAGAGTGTTTCTTTGTGGTACCTGATGTTCAAAACTATGTCCTGGGTCCTACAAACACACAGTGGCCACAAACATACATACCCTGCCTGGGTATGTGTGTTTAAGCTTATGTATAATAAGCTTAAACCCACACTTGCACACAAATTCACTCAAGGACCCAAATACAAACAAATGTGGAAAAATCATAAACATTCATACATACACATAACCTGTCCCCACATAAACCCATGTAAATGTATACATAAAACCCTCCCAACACAGATATATACACACACCCACAATCCTAGCAGTTGGTCCTGGCAGGTCCTTGTCCCTCCCTTTTCTTGGGAGGGATATGCCTATGTAGCATGCCTATGTAGCATGAGGCTGGAAGGAAGTGAAATCTGCCCCAGCAGGAAGTGAAACAGGATGGGACCTTTCTGGTTTTTCTGACACAGCTGGAGGGGACCTAAGCAAGCAGTCTACAGTTTCTGGAGCTGCCTACAGTAAGTAGGATCACTGGGGTGGGGGTCTGGGTGGAACGCTGAGCTGTGAGGTGACAGCATGTAGCTGCCAAGTTGGGGGATTTTTCCTCAATTACCTGCAGGCATCCCCACCTGCCTGAAGTTTTGTTGGGAGGAAAACATAGCTTTTCTCCAGGACAGATTTCTGAAAATGACTGAGTCCAAGGAGATTTACTCAGAATTGCAGTTGCTGGTGGTCTGTTCCTTTGTTCCTAGTCTGGAAACTATTTCTGTAGAGTTTTCATATACTCCCTGATTTTTGTAAAGTAAAAGACACATTTCATGGGGAGCAGGAAGATGAGGTAAGTGGAGTAATAAGTGTTGACAGGGTTATTTTTCCCTTGATGCTGGAGTGGTTGGATGCTGGACTGAACAGTGTCAGATCACCTTTTGCACGACAGGCCAGCATAAGTCCCCAGAAGCTTATGTGCTTGGAGGGACAGAGCTAGAGGTCCTGGGCCAGAGTGGGATGTGTGATGTGTCAGAGGGGAGAGGAGGACAGGGACCTGGGCTGCTGCATGGAGGACACGGGTGGCTGGGGGGAACAGTGACACTGGTGTTACTGACCTCTGCCCTAGTGAGGTCAACTGCAGGTAAACATTAGAGCCTGAGGACAGATTCAAGAACATTTAGGAAGCTGAATGGGCTCTTCAAAAGCCCAACTCTGATTTGTCGGTACAGCCCCTACCATAAATGTGATGCTCAGTGATCATCTAGTTCCTTCTTAGAATTCCCTTTTTGCTGTCAGACATAGAAAACTGAGTGCGTTGCTAGCCTGGGAGAGAATCTTGGGTATCTTGCATTTTGACAAGGAGACTTACATTTTTGTCGTATCCTTGGACCTTAGTTTACTTAATATTTTTCCTTAATTGGCTTTTGTCTTCTTTAGTCAATACAGTGATATTTTGTGTCACTGATGACACTCATGATATCTGAGAACCACAGGGCTAAGCTGACTCACCACCTTTTACAGGTGGGGAAACGGAGACTCTGAGGCCGAGGCCGTGTGTTGCTCAAGGTCTCAAGTGTCCCAATTAGAGATATACGAATGTGGGACTATTCTTAAGGTCTCCTGGTCTTTTTTTTTTTTTTTTTGGAGACTAGGTGTTGCTATTTTTGCCCATGGAACCGCAGGCTCACGTTGCCTGGGGTACCACGGACTCAAGCGATCCCCAGTCTCAGCTTCCCAGGTAGGTGGGATGACAGGTGCGTGCTACCACACCCAGCTATTTTTTTGGGACTAGGTCTTGCTATGCTGCCCCAGGAGGGTCCTGAACCCACGGACTCAAGCAATTCCTAGTCCTGGCCTTGCTCCATAGGCTGTGCTTAAAGGCATGCACCACCGTGCCCAGCCCAGGTCTTCTAGTCTTTATTCTGTGTATTATAACACAATACATTCAAGTATGCAGGAACAATTTTTTTTTTTTGAGACTAGGTCTCACTATTTTTGTCTGTAGAAAGCAGACTTGCATTGCCCTGGGTACCACGGACTCAAGCAATCCCCAGCCTCAGCTTCCCAGGTACCTGGGATTACAGGCACGTGCCACCATGCCCAACTATTTTTTAGGAACTAGGTCTCCCTACATTGCCACGAGCGGAACTCAAACCGTGATCCCTGGTCCCCGTCATGGCTTCCTAGGCTGCTGCTTACAGGCATGCACCACCATGCCCGGCCTGCAGGAACAATTTTTAAATAATTCAAATAGATAACCTGGGGAAAAGACTACACATAGTATTGGCATGAGGAGAATCTGAATAAATATAAGTTTATTTCCCACCTGCCATATATCTCTGCTCACTGTCAGCCTGGACCAACTGCTTTTTGGAAGCTTTTAGAATTTTTAAAAAGTTCATATTCTGAAATATCAAGATGTTCTATTTTGGTGCAACTCTTGAGTAATTGTACTGTACTAAGTTCTCAATATGTCTAATCAATCCAGAGACACAGGTATTTGAGTCTGGAACAATTTCTTGCTCTATTTACACCTTTTTTTAAAAAAAATTCCGTTCATATTTCCCTTTTATTTCTGAGATATTCTGTTATTTGGATGTTGAGTTTCTTAAACCCATTAAACATTCCATTATTTCCTTTTTCCTGTTTTCGAAATGATTTTCTAAATTCCATCTTTAAGTATTGTTAGTACTTTTTTTTAAAAAAGTTTCAGCTTTTCTACTTTGAATTTCTAAAAGCTCTTTTTCATTCTGTTTTTTATAACACTCCTATTCATTTATAAACACAATTTCTTTTCTTTCTAAGAATACTAATTATATTTTTTTTTGGGTTTTCTTTTATTGCTCACATTGTCTCTGTTTCCCTTTGATGCCTTCTCAGTGTTTTGCTGTTGTTTCTTTATCAGATTGGAAACTTCCTTCTTATGCCTTGTGATCCTTTGCTCTTTGGTTATACTTGAAAGTGAAACACTACAAATCGGGTTGTAATGGTTTCCTCCATGTGTGAGCAGGTCTTGCTGACCCAGCAGCTCAAAGAAGAGGCCTCACAGGAACCTCTCTTTTGGCAAACCGCTTCTTGTCTGTGGCTGGAGGTCTTTTCTTTGGGGTCTGGGAGAAAAATGCTCCAACATACAGCCTCCAGGTAATCTGCAACCAGGGCAGGATGGACACCAGACTTCAGTGCTTACAGCTGTAGACCCTCTGTCCACCCACCCTTTAAAGTCACTGAGTCTCCTTCTGGGCTATTTCCTCTTCCAGGCACCCCGATGCTACTGGGCAGCCCGTGTGGGCGACCAGCCCTACTCTCCCTGCTTGGGGTAGTGGCGATGTCTTTGTTCTGTTTGAGCACATCCATAGATGAAGAACGAAACGAGCTGCTTATGAGGGAGAAGATGATGCGACTCGGGGGGCGGCTGGTGCTGGAGAAAGAGGAAGAACTGGCCAACAGGAGGCTAATGGCTCTCAAAGAAGCGGAGCTGATACAGGCCAGGAAGACCCAGAATTTTCCACCCAGCATGCACTTTTTCCAGGCCAAGAGTCTCATTGAGAAAAGCAAGGTGTTCAATATCCTGAAGAAGATGCCAAAAGGTAGAGGTTTGGAGAGGTCGGTGTTAGGGCCCTGGGGAGGTACTTTTGGAGAGGTTGGTGTTGGGGTCCTGGAGAGGTAGAGGGAAACCAGACTCGGCTGTTATTGTTAGAAGAGTACTCAGGAGGCTCCACTCAGAGACCCTACACCTTTGTCATTGCTTGGCAGACTAGGAAGGAGGGTGTTCAGAGATGCTGCTGGTTGACGCTCAAAAGCCCCAAGTTCTGAGAGTCTCAGGCTCAGAGAGCGAACAGGAGTAGACCCTGGTTGTTACTGTTGTTACTGGTTCTCTTTTTTTTTGAAATGAGGTCTCACTATTTTTGCCCATGGAACCACAGGCTCATGTTGCCCGGGGTACCACAGACTCAAGCAATCCCTGGCCTCAGCATCTCAGGTAGCTGGGATTACAGGTGCGTGCCACCATGCCCAGCTATAATTTTTTGGAGATAGGTCTCACTACGTGCCCCCGGTGGGACTCAAACCGTGATCCCTGGTCCCCGCCGCGGCTTCCTAGGCTGCTGCTTACAGGCATGCACCACTGTGCCCAGTCCTAATGTTATAGATTTAAAAAAAAAAAATCATGATTTTGGCAAAGTAGCGTCCCCAGTTGACAGAAAGCATGAGGCGTAGAGGGTGACCCCCAAGCTCATACAGCATGGGATGAAGAGTTTAAGGTGGGGACTAGTGAGCAGAACAAGCAAATCAAGGTCAATTATTCACATACAAGCAGGTGGGGCCTGGGCTGATGCTCTTTCCTGTGCAGTGTGGGTGGCAAGGCCTCTTCTAAAGGCTGTGCTCCCAGTGGAGAAGTAGAAGCTGATGAAACCCCAACTTAAACCTTAGCCTGCAGCTCCCCACCCTACTATACTTACCTTCCTGAATAAGACCACCCTGGTGGGACTTGTGCCCTGCGTGGTGGTACGCACCTGTGGAGACTCCTTTGGAGGCAGAGGCTAGGAACCACTTGAGTCCACGGGTTTGAGACGACCCCGGGCAACATAGTGAGACCTACTCTCAA
>PVHY01030694.1:0-13232 GCA_004024945.1 Uropsilus gracilis
CCCCAACCCCCAGAACACAGACCTCAAAGGATCCTGCCCAGAGGCCCTCCCCACTCCAGCCTGCACCCCAACAAACCACAGAAACTCTGGGGAGAATGCTAGATGGGAGAAGCCTCCAAAAGGAAAAGATGATAGGGGAATCAGGGTTTCCAGGAACTGGCCTCTTTATGAGGCAGGACCCACATTGGAGGGGCCAGGGTCTGCACAGTCAGTCATGCTAACACAGTTGGCCACAGTCAGCCAAATGCGGTCACAGTCTCCCCAACATTCAGTCTGAGTAGGTGGCAATGACTCCTTCCTACAGACAGAAGTCTGAGGGGGGGCCCTTGGGGATCTGGGGCACCAGAGACCACACACACTCAGCCTGAAACGGCCCCCCAGACAGGTCCCCCCAATACCCCCCACACAACTGTGGGTCTGGGGGGAGGGGCAACTCCCTCCCCACAAGAACCCGGGTAGTGCCCAAGGCGGCCATCTCCATAGCAACTAACAACAAACATCCCGGGAACCACAGTGGGACAGGAAGTGACAGCCACGTGACAGGAAGATGTTTTTTTCTCCTCAGTGTTGGGGGGGGGTGATAATGATTGTTAGCAGCAGCCCCAGGGAATCAGCGCTCCCCTAAGTTTCCCCCACTTGGAGCTGAGGAAAGGAGAAGGTTGGCCACCTCCCACTGCAGCATCCATGCAGTGTGCACGTCTGGTCCCAGGATTGATGGGCCCTCCCTCCCAGCCTGCCACTCACGGTTTCCCCCCTTGCCCCCCCCTCCACTTCCTGCCGTGACTGGAGATCAGAGAACTCCCCACCGCAGCTTCCCCTTCTCAAGTCTCGATTCCTGGGCTAAAGGTTTCACTCTGGGGCAAGGGACAGAGGGAAGGAGGGCCAGGGCCTGCAGTAGGACCCAGGGGACAGAGACTCCAGGGGAGGGGCTGGGAGGGAAGCGCTCCAAGGTAGGTGTGTACACACAGTGAGCGAGTGGGTCACAGTGACACACCACCAGGCTCGGGCACAGTGACACACCGAGGCTGAACTCAGGCAGCTCTGGGGGGAGGGGAGCAGAGCCACCAGATCCAGCTCCTGTGCACCACACTCTGCCTGGATTGAGCCTCCAGGTTCATTTCAGGCTGGATCCTCCAGGCTGGCCAGGTGGAAACTGCCCAACCACGGCTGGCCTCCCCAGCCCTTAGAGCTGAGGAATCCCCCTCCCTGCTCCAAGGTGCCCGCCCAGACAGGGCACCTTGGCCCGAGGTGGGGGGGAATGGAACCTCCCTCCACCCCCCTCCCCTTCTCTGCAGATGTCCCAGACTATATTTAGCCCAAACCGGGCGGCCAGCCAGACCCAGACTCCCCACTGGCCCAGAGCTGAGCTCCCAGTTTTTATGCAATTAAAACATTAACAGAGAACCACCCCCATCCATGCCCCCAGCCCTGCCACAGCAACAGACTCAGACAACTTGAGCAAGGGTGGCTCGGCTCTGCAGTCAGTGACTGGGTGGGGGTCACTGGACAACAGCAATAAAATCCCCTCACCATCTCCCTGGCCCTCCACCATGGTCAGGAGGAGGGGATCATCCTTAAGATCAGGTTGACACTTGGTCAGTCAAGGCTCTCCTCCTTGTTCCCCCTGAAAGGGAAATGCATGTCTAGTGGGGGGGGGGGGGGGTGAGGGTTGTTCTGTTGTAGAAATTCCACCTGTCATTTTAGAGCCCCTCCCAGGCCAGCTCCAGTTACAGGGTTGGGGGGTCGGCAACAGGTGCTGGCCAGGCTGGCAGCAGTCTAATCCCCCACCAGCTCCTCAGGCTGAAGGTGGTGCCTGGAGGTCCCAGCAGGGGCCCGGACGGCAGGATGCTATTGCCTGGAGGGTGCGGGCAGCAGCCCCCATCCTCCTGTAAGGCCTAGCTCCCTGGATTCTGATGTGTGCTGGAGGGTCTGGGGAAGCCTGGGAAAGCATACTTTCATAACACCTATTTCATTTCCCCATGATGCCAGGCGGGCGGGCTAGAGTGTGGGAGGTCTGTCTGCCTGCCTCTTCCTCCTCCTCTCCAAATTCCAGGAACAGGCAAGGGAGGCTCCAGTTGCGGAGGGAGAGAGCAAGCAGGCGGTCCCAGCTGGGGAGGGGGGGGGCGGGGACTGGAGCGGGAGGCAAGATCCAGACGAAGAGACACCCACACCCGAGCCAGACTGGGGACAGACACACCGAAGCTGACACATTCTCACACTCTGGGTCGGGTCCCTGTACACCACCCACCCTGCAGGGACACCCGGACACCCTCAGTCAATCCTGTCAATTCCCAGAACACTCCCTGGACACACATGGAGATCCAGGCTCTGGCCCCCACCCCAAATCCACCCCCCCTTGCAAACTGTGTGGGCTCTCCAGAATGCAGCCAGAGGGTGGAGAGGGGAGCAGAGGGAGGAAAGACAGCAGGAGTCAGAGGGGATGAGCGGCCAAAGCTCTGGGAGCCAGGGTATCAGTTGCCACACTTCTTTCCCAAAACCCAGTAAGTCAAGACAGCCATGGTCATCTTGCCAGGGGCCTTGCCAGTTTCCCACACTCCCCAAACCACCACCGCCAGAAAGGGGTGTGGGGTGCTGGGGGAGTGGAGATTACCCTATTCATTTGTCACAGGGATAGGATTACCTTCTGCAGATACCCATCACCCCAGATCCCAAGCACACTCCCAAACAGACCCCAAAGGGGCCCAAATATATCCACCCCTCCAGCCCAAAGTGGGTGCTGCCTTGCCCAGGCCTCCCAGAGGACAGGGAACTGGGCATTGGTGTTCATATTTGGGGACCGGCCTTACCTTCATGCCACACAGTTCTAAAGAGCATTCCCACCTAAGACCCCAGAGTTTGAGCAAGGAGATTACTTGGAGGATGGGGGGAGGGTCCCGGAAGGCTGAGCCACCTTCTGGAACCAAGTGATTTTGGGGAAAGGGAGCTAATTAACTGGAGTCCAGAGCAGTTCCCCTAAAACAGACCTGAAAGGGGCCTCAGAATAGGTCTTCTCCTCTGCACTAGATGGAGCGGTAAGAACCAACGACATCAGGGCACATGTGGATGACTGTGCCCAGTGGGGGAGGCACAGGGGTGATCAAAATGGGGCTGCCCATAGCTAGCTTCCTGCCAGGCTACCACATGGCTAGGAGGATGGAGACCATAGAGGTGGCCTAGAATGGTGACACAGGTGATCACGGTCAGCCTGAAGGACAGAGACTTAAGGACTGCAGGGGGATGGGGCCAGTCTTAAGGCATTACAAGCCAAGGGTCTTCTCAGAACTGCCACTGCCTCTGCACTGGGCTCATGGGCTTCCGCAGTGACCACCTCATGCACACTTGCTCACACCTTTACAAAGTCCCTCAAATTCAAAGAGCCCAGCTCCCAGGTGCTTGCTGGAGTCTGACCCCAGTGACCGCTCTGCCTCAGGACCGACTTGCCCAGGTTCCCTGGCAGAACTGATATTTCAGCTCCTCCCATTGCACCCACATCTTTCAGAGCCACAAACTCCCTGACTCCACAAGCCCCCTTCCTCCTCCAGCTCCAAGCACTCTTTCCTTCCCTCCCCCAGACTCATCTCCACCCCCCCCAACAGGGGAAGCCCCAAGGCTCCAAGCCACCCCCACTTCAACCTGGGGCTTCCCCGGCCCAGCCTCCCTATCAAGCACAAGGCCCTGGAGAAGAGTTTGGGGGATGAACCCCAGCTTTCTAGCATCCTTACCAAAACCACCTCCCCAGAATACACTGCCCTGTGATGAACAGAGCCAAGGAAGGGAATCAGAGACATCCCCATATCTCCTAGGCAGAAAACCAGAGATGGGGACAGTGATTAGAAGCAAAACTGAGGATAGGGGTAAGCAGCAGGGGGTGAGAGAGTGTGGCAGTTTTCTCTGGGACCCCTCTGGGAACATATACACATGTACACAGCCAGCAGGCAGAAGGCGATTTGGTTACATTAGAAGGAACTGGCACCAGGTGGGGGCTGAGGGTACTCCTCCCTGCCAGCACACTGGGCATCCTATTCAAAATAGAATGGACTCTGGAACAATGTCTCCAAAGCTACCTACCTTTTTGATCTGATTTTCATCAGAGGCAATCCCTACCCCCAGCCTCCAACACTGAGGACCTGTTCCCCCTCCCGATGTCACAGCCTGACAACAGGGCAGTGCCCAGAGAAGAGAAGGAACATGGCACAGTCGATTTTCCCGCGCCCCCCCCCCCAACACACACATCTGGCTAGCAGCTTCCCCACCTCGTGGGTGGCACCAGGTTCCAGACACCATCAGCAGAGCAAAGGCGACCAGTCTGTTGTGTCCTCCCTTCACCCCCAAAGCTTCCCCAATCCCATGAGAGCGCCAGCCCCAGAGACACCTCTCCCCAGACTGCTCTGGCTCCCACACCCAATTCTGACGGCTCTCCTCACTCCACGGGGGACACCAGCTGAGCGGGCCCCGCCCCCCAGCCGCTGGCCTCTGGAGGGGGTGGGCCCCGCTCGACTCTCCCCAAACCACAGGACGGCTCAGATAACAGGAGGGAAAGAAAGAGGGGGCTAGTCCGTTGGGCATCCGATCTCTCCCCAAACAGGTTTGAAAGTCTTTTTGTTTTGCTTGTTTTTGAAGCGGAGAGAGCGAGCCGGAGTTCCCAGGCGCGGCTGTGCCGCCGCCGGGCACCGGGACACGCGCGGCAGACAGCCCGGACGCCTCACAGCGGCGCGCGCGAAGACACCGGCACAGACAGAGCACAGACGGGGCTCCCCCACCCCGGGCACAGAGGCC
Source organism: Uropsilus gracilis (assembly GCA_004024945.1). Lineage (NCBI taxonomy): Eukaryota > Metazoa > Chordata > Mammalia > Eulipotyphla > Talpidae > Uropsilus > Uropsilus gracilis. Next base: position 4,777 of record PVHY01030694.1, read on the forward strand.
GAGCTCGGGGAGCCCAGGAAACCCGCGTCCCCGCCGCAGCCCGCCCGGCACCTGGTCCTCACCCGCGGCTCCCAGCAGGAGCTGGCACCGGGCCCTGATGCCTGCGGGAGCCGGGGACTCTCCAAAATCCCCGGAGAAGAGGTTACCTCGCAGCGAGGGGGACGCGATCCGTCCGGGGCGCCCCCGAGCGAGCGCTTGCCCGGACTCTGCGCCTCGGTGCTGCTCGGCGTCAGAGGTGCGGGGTCCCGGGAGAGAAGCCGTCCGGGGGGCCGCGGCTCAGGGGCGCGGGGCGAAAGCAGCGGCCATGGCGAGTCACGTGCGGAGGCTGAAACTTTACCCAGAGCCCCAGACTGGGGGGCGGAGGGTACGGAGCCGCGGTGAGGGGGGAGGCCCTCTCCCTCAGGCCCGCCCCAACAGCCTGTAGGCCAATCACCAGCCAGGGGCGGGCCCACGGGCCCACGCCCACCCTCTCCTCAACAGACCCAAGGAAGGGCGAGTCTTAAAGGGGCCGCGCCTAACCGAAGGTTGGACCGTGGGAATCTGGGCGAATCCCTCCCTCCGTCCCCAAAGCAGAGATTCAGAGCGAGGAGGGGGTGACGTTCTGCGGTGACTATGGAAAGAGGACTTGGTAGAGAAAAGCCTACGGCGTGTGGTATCACACTCCCTTCCCCCCAACCACACACGCCCACACTCAGCGTACAGGTCACACACATATCCCCACACCTAAATAGAGGGAGAGAGACAGGCAGCACTAACAATGAGTGGATACACTGACTCTGGCGCTAGCTGTCAAGCCCGTGCCTCCCATAATTATAATTATACGAGTCTCCAGGAACTCCTCGGACCTGAGAGCTGTGTGACCTTGAACAAGTCACTTCCTTTCTCTGAATCTTTATTTTTCTTAATTGCAAAACTCGAATGCAGGAGTAGACCTCATTCCCCAAATACCTCCAGTCCTAGTCCAAGCCTACCCCTCATCAGTCCTCGGCCCCATTCCTCCAAAAAGGCAGCAACCCTGGAATCTACCGAAACCCAAGAAGGGGCGCCCAGGAGCACCCCTCCATGCTAGAGAGTTCTCAGACCTTAGTTTCTCCTGCCTCAGAAGCCAGCGATGCAGGGGCTGCGGGTCCCAACACAGCCACCGGCCAGATGTCCCTTGGGAGGACCATGTAGCACTCTGGGAGGGGTGGGGGAGGAGAAAGAAAGAGGAATCTGTAGGGAAACACACACACACACACACACATACTCCGATCAGAGAAGTGGCCACAAGTGCCCCCACAAGACTTCCCATTGGAAGGGGAAGTGTTAGACTCCCAGGCCTTCACCCTACTGAGAAGCCACCCAGCGTGACCCGACTGGAGAGCTTTCAAACCCACCGGTCCGACGGCCACCCGACGGCCACCCACTCTACAGACGAGGACCCGGAGGCCGGGAGCGGACACGGGTTTATCCAAGGTCGCACTGGTTGTACAGCTGGGTCTAGAACTGAGGCCTCTGAGTCTCTCTCTCCAGCTTTAGCCCCAGCCTCGATAAGGCAGCACAGGTCAGACGCTGTGCCCTGAGGTCCGGCGCAGGGAAAGGGCTCCCGGGGAAGCGCCAGGCAGCGCTTCCCCAGGCTCTTTCCCGCCCGCGGGCCGGGCTGTCTCCAGCTCGGGTCTAGATTTCCGTCTGCCGGTGCAAACCACCCGCCCAGCCCCTCCCGCCCTGTCCCGTCCAGATCCATCCGCAAACATGCGCTCAGCGAGCTGGAATGCGCCAATGGCTCCCAGATGTGGACTCCGACGCTTAACCCCTTCTCCCCCAGCCCCCCCCCCCCCAGCCCCAGGTCTTCCAGCCCAAGCCCAGCCAGCAGCAAGCGGCGACGCCCTGGTGAGAAACCAGCCTGGGGAGGGGAGTGGGGGAAGCGGCACAGCCCCAGCCCCACAGGCTCCTCCTGGCCTAGATTATATCTGTCTTCCACTGAAGGCTAGAAGGGAAGATTCTGGAGAGAATGCGGGTGTCCATAAGCCCAGGTGCTGCTTCCTGCAAGGGCAGCCTTCACACAGGCCTGCCAGCACATGAGCCCAGGAACCAAACACACCCGATTCACACTGGCACCCGTAGTCACATACCTGCACAATCAGAACTCTCGTGTGTCCCCACCCCATGTGTACTCCGGGGCACACATGCATGCACATGCACACGAAACATACATCCAAGACAGACATCTCTGCCTACAGGGGCATGAAGCAGAGGGTGGGGCACACTCCTAAACAGACAGTAGTAGGTCTGTGTGCCCACCATAGAAGAAATGCATGCACCCCCCCAGTCCATTCTTTAAGGGGTTCAGACACACACACAAGACTGCACCCACATGTACAAGCACACACCCTCAACACCTCGGGGTCATTTCCTCTCTACCCAGACACCCAGCTCTGCCCTTCCAGTGTCTAACTCAAGCTTGACTCCAGGTGGTACAGAGCTGAACTCCCTCCCCCCAGGACCCTTATGCAGGTGGGGAGTGGGGGGAGAGGGTAGGAAGCAACAAGAGACTACAGAGGGGGCAAGCCACAAGTCCAAGGGCTCTTTGCTTTAAAAAAAAAATTTTTTTTAAAGACAGCTTTATTAGGAAAAGTGAAAAGAAACTGAGAGGCACTTACAAAGGCAGAGGCGAGCAGGAGAGCTACCTCTTGCCAATACAGAAATTGTACTGATACGGCTCTTCACCCTTTAGGGAAGAAACTCCTTCACTCCTCACCCCATGCCCCCATCTTCACCCGGTGCCCCCACCCCCACTCCTGCACACAGAAATGGGCTTGGGTGGAGTCTGAGTTTCTCAAGAGGGGTGTGCCACACCAAACAGCAAGGGGTCAGCACACCCCCCAGGCTCTCAGGAGATACAAAATAGCTCTGAGACACCCCAGGAGAATCCACATTCTGGCAAAACAAAGTCTCCCACTGCCTGTGGGGAACTTCTGAAAAGCAGTATTATTGAAGTCTGAACTGAGGATCAGGACCAATTGTCTCTCCAAGCCCACCTGGACTAGGTGGGGTGGTGGTACACTGGAAAGGGCCTCTGCAGACTCCTCTTCTGCCCAGCCTCCCTGCACATCCACAAAGGAGGCTCTCCCACAAGCTCCTCCACCCCCATTTGATTCACACAGTCCTGAAGGATGATCAGGGCTGAACTGAATTGTTGTCTCCATTGTGTAGATGATGAAACTGAGGCTCTAAAGGAAATTGCCTTGCCCAAGGTCAAAGAGCTTATCAGTGCAAACCCAGCCTCTTCCCCGCATTTATTCTGAATCAAGTGTACTTCTGCTCAGCACCCTGCAACCTCTTCCTTTCTTCCCCAACAGAGCAGCCAGAGGAACACCTTCCTTGCTTAGCTCTGCAGGTTTATGGGTGGAGCCAGGACATGCCACAGAGAAGACACTGGGGGGCTCCACACATAGCCCCCAGCCCCACCCCAAGTGTGTGCCCACCTGCCTAGCAGGCATAGCCGGGTGACTCAGCTGCATCCGGGGGAGATGCCAGGGCAGTGACTCACCTACCGAGAAGAGCTGAGCCTGGCTCCTTGCCAGGCCCAGGACAGAAGTGACTTAGTCACCCAGACTGCGATGCCCAACAGGCACAACCCAGGATGGGGACAGGGGCAGATGGTGCCCTCCATAGTTAAGTGCGCCCCCTGGTGAAGAACAGGCATCCTGGGGGCAAGCCAGAGCTGTGCCCGCCTCCTACCCACCCCCACCACTGCCCACCCCTACAGTGCCAGGCCCTGCTCCAGTGCAGACAAGTTTTGTGAGACCTCTGGGCGGCCCTGCCCCCCTCTAGCCTGCCCCCTGCCCATCACTCACCACCCACTCTCCACTAGCCCCGCCTTCTCCTGCCACCCAAGTTGTACCCAGGCTGTGTGAGTCTCCTTTAACATGTCCTGGCAACACATCCTGCCCCCACAGCCCCTCTCACCCCCCCTACACATGCACTCATACACACTTTTGCCAGCCCAGCTTCTGCCAGCAGCTGCTGAAGTTGTTGAGCAGGAGGGGAATCAGGAGGGTGGGGTGCAAGGATTGAGTTACCAGCGGCTGATGGGGTAGGCTGTCACCCAATCCCCTCCCCAGCTAGATCTCCCTGGGCACAGTCTCCCTCACCCACCTGCTTCCCTCCCACCTCTGGCTGGCAGCTTCTGCCCCTGTAGCCCCTCCACCTCCACTCCACCCAAACTAGAACATAAATGTCCAAGAGTATTTGTCATGCTTAGACCAGACCAGTATATGAGAGAGGGGAGAGTGAGAAAGACGGAGGCAGCAATAGACAGAAAGAGTACTCCTATGCCATCGCTCTAGCGGCAACCGCTAGGTGTGTATATCCTTGTGTATGCTGAGCCAGAAGGGCACTGAGTGACTCCCCAAGTCTCAGGAGAGTTGATGGGGTGCAGGGGGAGTTGACAGGCTGAACAACCTCAATCCATTTGCACTATTGATTTCTCACACACTGCAGCAAGCCCGTGGGGGGGGGGCACGATAAATCAGCCCCCCAGAGACAGAGGAACCGAGAGGAGGGGGGAAGGGCTCAGTGCCACAATTTGTGGCCCACGGAGACCTGGTTGGTGGGGAGAGGCAGGCAACAGAGGAATAGGAGATGTTGAGTAGCAGGAGGCAGGGCGGGGGAGTGGTGCTGGATGAGGGCCAGTTTGGACACCTCCTCCCAGCTGGATCTGAGGCTGACGGGAAGAGAGAAGGTGGGGGACACCCATGCCATGTTTGGCCACACAGGCAAGGCCCTGAACACCTCTAGAGGGCGCCATTCATATCACAGCCTATGGAATTGCGCCCCCTGGAGCTGGGCCACATGGCAGGCCTGGGGATGGGACTGAGGCAGCAGCAGAGGACTGAATTCCTAGGGTCTGCAATTCTTCACCAAACTCGAACTGTCTCCTCCCCACCAGCACCTCTACCAGCTGCGTCTAACTTCAGGCCTCTGGCATGAGATGTAGAGCCCATGGTCCTCTCTCTACTCTTCAGCTCTGCTCCTTCTTTTGCGGGGGACTGGTAAAGCACCGCTGTGACCGAGGTGTGGCAGACCTCACAGAGGCTCCGCATCTGGAAGCCTGCCTCCCGGCCTTGGTCTGTCCTGAACTCATCCTGGGATTGTGGGCTCAGCCCTGGCCCTCTCTGGGGCTCTAAAATGGGATTTGGACCGGATGTCCCTTCTCAAAGATGTCTCCAGGTCCAGGGCTCACCAGCCTGCAAGTCTGCTGGAAGCTGCCCAGCACCTCAATTCACACCAGTGGCCACAGGCCACCTAAACAAACTCCAGCCCTGACCTCCTTACAGACTGGACACAGATTCTCCCCCCATGATGGAGACTTATAAACAATCCAGGCTGGGTTTACCTGGGACTGTGCACACACAAAGAGCAAGGGAAAGAGATGGGGCACACCTGGCCTGGGCCCTCCAGGCTGCAGAAGGGGAGGAGGGCAGGAGGCACACCCAGGGGGGTGAGGGGCAGGGAGCAGAGAAAAGCAATGCAAAGGACCTGCAGCTGGTGATCAGTCAAGTGTCAGAGGACAATGTATATTCCCTCTGTAGGTCTCAGTTTCCCCCTCTGTAATAAGGGGTTAAGAGGCTGTAAAGCCCAGTGCCCCTAGTTCTGTCTAGATGCATGGAGAGAAACTAGAGGGGTTCCCAGGACTTCACTGCACAGCCCAGCCCATCTGCTTTGGGCAAGACCCACTCGGCAAGGCCCCATCCCTGCCCACCAGCCTCCTTGCTTTCTCTGGCCCGTCCTCACTCCCCTGCCTGTCTGCTTACCTTCACCTTGGCCAGCCCCTCTGCCTGCCCCGTGCTTTTCTGCACGTCCCTCCTGCCAGGGGACAGACCAACTAAAAATAGTCCCTGCAGCCTTTCTCGCCCACAGCTGCCCAAAAGAGCAGGAAATGAAGGGGGCGGGGAGGCCCATGTCCTGCTCTCCCCCACAAACTCCCAGCTCAGAACCATGTCCAGCACGCCAGACTGGGGCTAGTGCCAACTTGGCCATCTCTATCCTGGGGGCATCCCACACCCCTTCCCTAGGGGGAGGCCTGCCCATAAGTACCTACAATCACAGAGCTGTCCCTACCCGGTGAGAGGAGAGAGGAGGCAAGTGGTCTAAAGGGAAGCCTTCCCAATTTCTGACAAATCAGTGCCAACCACATTGTGGGCACCGAGAGGGCAGGGCCTGGCTCCAGTGGCTGGTCTTTTGAGGGCAGAGGGAATTGGCGTGGGGAAGTCTGTGCCAGTTTCCTTCATCTGGCCCAGCTGGAGGGAAGACAGAATAGTGCCCCAGCCTCAATTATGCTAATCCCCTGCTCCCCTCAAATGTGTGGGTGCAAACACAGGGATTTCAATAACCACCCCCTGATACCATGGGGAAAAGGCTAAGAAGGTTGGCAGAGGAGCCTGGCTGCCCACATGCCAAGATGGAAGCCTGGAGGCCAGAGCCCGCTGTGCTGGGGAGACTGTGTACCCCCAAGCAGAGTCAGAGGCTGGCAGGGAAGAACAGGGTGGTATGGTGTCAGGGGCTCAGGTTCCCCCACCCCTGCTCCACCTGGGGTTCCTGACATCTCCCAGCCCTGGGAGAAGGCCCTCCCTACACAGGAGGAAGGAAACCAGCTTAGTGACTCTCCAGGGCCTTGCAGGGCGGCTCTGCACCATGAGGCAGGCGGGAAACCCAGGAGTCCTGGCGCCCAGCCCGGAGAGTGAGTGAAATACCTTGGAGGGGAGGAAACAGCCCAGAGTGAGGCAGACACACGGTGCCCCAGCAGCTCCCAGATGTGACCCACACAGAGCCCCAGCCAAGGGGGCTGCAGGGGAAGGAAAACATGTTTCTGAACAAGAAATGGGGAGGGGGTATGGGGCCAGCCTGGCCCTCACCAGCTGTCCTCCCCTCCCTGTCCAGCAGGCCTGACATCAGGCCTGTGAACAGTGAAGTTGTCCCGACATCCTGGCTGTGTTTTCCCCAGCCAGCCCCATCACCAGACCCCAGCCCTTTCATTCCTGAACTTCCTCTGGCATCCCTTCCCCAGGGCCAAGCCAAGCCAGGAGTCAGCAGGCCCAAGGTGGTGGCTGGGAGGCCCGTGCCGTGCCAGGGGCAGTCCTCGTACCATCCTCCCACTGGCGTCCCTCCCGCACACCCGCTCCCAGCCACCACACATATCTCATCTGTCGCATCCGATTAGGAATCCTGCCCAGTGAGCCGGACAAGGAGGCCACTGGGCAGGGGAGAGACAGGGACAAGGACACTGAGTAGGAACAGCAGAAGGAAGGTGGAGACAGGGCTCAGGGGAGAAAGCGTGGTGGAGTCCCAGAGCAGGACAAGATGGGTGGGGAGATCTGTCCTTTCTGACCATAGACTTTCTGGGGACAGTTAGCACCTGTAATAGGGGGTTTCTCAAGCCCCTGGGGCAATAGCCTGCCTGGCTTCCCCATCCCCCCAGATGGGCAAGGATGGAGAAAGAAACTGAAGGTAAAGAGACTGACCTAGATTTGAAAAGAGAATCCCATCCTAGATACCCCTTCCCCCATATCTACTACCATTTGCACAGGACTTTAAGATACTTTGTTTTATGAGGTCTTTATAGCAGCGCCCCTGTCAGACAGCAAGGGTAGGGGCTGGCTGGGGCTTCAAAACCTGAGACACATATAAAGACAGAGTTACAAGATGGGGCTAAGTTTCAGATTCAGGCCTTTGATCTCAATCAGAATGCCTATTCTCCATCTCAAGTCAAGGGCAGAAAGAAAAAGCCTGCAGTCACTCCATTATGTAGCCTTACTTCCAAAACCAATGGTAGCAGAGGAGCTGGGATGCAACCCAGGAATGCAGAGCACACCCTACACCTAGACAGGGTTGGGGGGATGTGTCCCCTACCCCACCCCATAGAGAGGTGGGGAATTCCCCAAAGTGTGACAGTCTGCCACTATTGCTCTCCCCAGTCTGTTATACCAAGATGTAGCATGCACACTCACCCAAGGTAACTCAGCCAAGGCAGGCATCCCTCTTGCAAACCCCCCAAACCAGAATGAAATGCCCTCATCTCCAAAAAGCAACACAGTCAGCCCACCACTGGAGGGAAAAATAAGCCACTGTAAACAGTAGGTAGCATCCAGTCCTCTCCCAGAGAGCCTGCAGGAAGGCAGAAGCTCTGGGTAACACCAGGAGCTTGGGGCTCTGAAAGCCAAGGAGCCCAGGGAGCTGGCACGCTGGGCAGCCTCACTGATCTGGTCCACACCCCCTTCCCCAGCCATCTGGGCTGAGCCTATTCTGGCCCCCGCCACACTCTGGGATCTCTCCCCTCAATGCACGTAGCCACCTCTCTGCAAAGCAGATAGATCTTACAACCACATGGTCTACACACACACACACACAGAGGGGGGGGAGAGAGAAAGAGAGAGAGAGAGAGAGAGAGAGAGAGAGAGAGAGAGAGAGAGAGAGAG
>PVHY01030695.1:0-13230 GCA_004024945.1 Uropsilus gracilis
TACAGGCACAAACCACTGTGCTCAGCTACACTCAATTTTTTTACATGTCTCACATTCAATTATTATCTCTAGTCTGTTGCTTGTATTCTGATTTTCATAACATTCCCTTTTTTAGGATTTATAGATTTTATTTAAGGGGTCTAGAAACCATTATTTCTTGATTGTGCAATTTTCATTGCCCCACATCAAGTTCATGACAGTTGTTAATTGTCAGTGTTTCCTTCCTTTGCAGGTGATTTTTCTGCCCACGGTCCATTCAGACTGAGTCTGTTGCAGTTGCTGGTCTGCCTGGATCATCTTTCTCTACAGGTGCAGATCTGGTCGTCCTATCCTCTGTCTTTGAGCAGACTAGGATCCATTGAATTGCGTTTGGTCCCCAAACACATGCGCTGACTTCAGTGATGGGACTGTTTCTGGGATTCATTTCTGTCCCTTTAGTTTATCAGCTGAGTTTGTCTCAGCCATGTGTTGGCACCTGTGTAGGAAACTGAAGTGGGGAAGGCCCAGTGCACCAGCTTCATTCTCTTTCTAGTGTGCTGACCTGGGCCCCTGTCTGTCCTGAGCTTTAGAGTCAGTCTGTCTGCATCCACCAGGTAATGAGCTGGGGGATTTTGTTAGCTTTGCACTAAACCTACAATTCTCTTGGGGGAATTGCTTACATATTAGAATTGTTTGCTCTTTCTATCCCACAGTATGGGAACCTATCTGCATATTTTGTTTAACTTTCATCTCACTTTTAAAAGTTCCCTGCCAACAACATAAACACCATATAAATAGTTAGCTTTATAACTATGTAGTCATTTTTGAGCTTGCTATTTTCTATTATATATTTTATTCTCATTTAGCTTCCATATTCAGTGGATGTATATAATGCAACTGGTTTTTTAGAATTAACCTGTATACTTACCTTGTTAAAAGTCATTTTGTTTATAGCGAAGGAATTCTTTGATAACATGACTTTCATATTTAGATGTAAACAGACACACTTTTACTTGTCTCCCATCCTTGTACTCTTTCCTTTCACTGTTTTGTTACCAAAGCTCAGCTGTCAGACAATGTGAAAGAGACAGTGAACATGGACCAGGCTCCACTGGCCCTTGGTGGAAAAATTCTGGTCTGTCAGGATTCCATGATGTTTTAGCTGTTGTTACATTGTGGGTTTTATTGACCAAAGTGAAGGATCCCGATTGTGTTTATTTCACTGGGAGTTATTTCATCATGAATGGGTGCTGGATTATTGCTTATATTTTCCCTCAACTATTGCTATGATCATGATACTTTCTTAAGCCTGTTTTTTGTGCAAAACTAGGATTCAGACTGTCACATATACTGTCCTCTGACGCAGATCTGCTCACATCCTCAGAGTGTCTCCTCCATAAATAACCCTCAAATGTCAATGAGGAACTCCCAGCTTACCGGTGTTTCCTGAGACCCTGGTGTCCTGAGGAACAACTGTGTGCCAGCGCCCCCTGCTGGTTGTGGGCATACCCAGCCAAGCCCTGTTCTTGCAGGGTTTGTGTCTGGACTCACACTCCCCTCACTGTGAGTCTTGCACAGTAATACACGGCCGTGTCCTCGGCTCTCAGGCTGTTCATCTGCAGATAGACTGAGTACTTGGAATTGTCTGTGGAGGTGGTGAATCGGCCCTTCACCCAGTCTGCATAGCTTGATTCACCATCACCCATATAAATCCTTGCAACACACTGCAGTCTCTTCCCTGGAGCCTGGCGAACCCAGTATATCCAGGAATAAGAAATGGTAAATCCAGAGGCTGCACGGGAGAGTCTCCGAGACCCCCCAGGCTGCACCAAGTCTCCCCCAGACTCCACCAGCTGCTCCTCACATGGGACACCTGCAAACACAGACATAGCCCATCAGGACCCTGGCTCAGGTCCATGGATTCTCCCACTTTCTTCCCTCCCCTCCTCAGGGCCTCCCAGAATCACCTCCCAGAAGAGCCACAAGGAGCAGCCAGCTCAGCCCAGGCTCCATGGCCAGTGTCTTCATTCAGTGCTGACCCTGACTGGACACCTGAATGCAGGCTGGGCTCCTGGGCAGAGATGCAGGGTCAGGCTGGCTGATTTTCATGAGCAGGGTCCTGGCCCTATTTAGCAGCTGTGTCTATGCAGAGCTTGTGTCTATTCAGAGCGGAGCCCTGGGAAGTTCTTGGGGACTCTGGGGCCATAATCGCTGTGCGAGCATGTGACTGTATTGTGGTGAAGAGCTGGGTGAGTGCTGAGCATTGTCATGTCTGGTGAGCAGCACAGGTGTGTGAGTTCAGCAGCTGCACTATTGGGGAATCCTTTTGGCTCGGGTGAATTATGTTTTGGGTTCAGACATGCTATTTGCATGTGCCAAAACTCAGCTGTCAGACAACATGAAACAGATGGTGAAGAGGGACCAGGCTCCTCCTGCCTCAGTGGTTGGTTTCTGATCTGTCAGGTTCAGTGAGGTTCTCTCTGTGGGGTTTTTTGTGGGTTTTATATATAAAAGTGAAGAATCCTGTGTGTCCCTAGGAATTTGGGGTTATTTCATCATGAGTTGGTGTTAGATCATCCTTAATTTCTTTCTAGGTCTGGTCATCCTGTCACTGTAATTTCCATTTACCCAGCTTTTGTGGGAACCAGGATCCAGACCATCATCCATCACTGACCTCGCTCAGCTCTGCTCATACTTTCAGAGTCTCTCCTTCTCCCTGAATAATCCTTAACCGTCAGTCAGGAAACCCCAGCCTCCAGGTGTTTCCTGAGCCCCTGGTGACCTGAGGAACAACTGTGTCCCAGCACCCCCTGCTGGTTCTGGGCATCCCCAGCCTAGCCCTGTCCCTGCAGGGTTTGTGTCTGGGCTCACACTCACTCCCCTCACTGTGTATCTTCTTTCGCACAGTAATACACGGCCGTGTCCTCGGCTCTCAGGCTGTTCATCTGCAGATACAGCGAGTTTTTGGCGTTGTCTCTGGAGATGGTAAATCGGCCCTTCACCGAGTCTTTGTAGGCTGTGCTGCCACCATTACCACTAATTGCTGTGACCCACTGTAGCCCCTTCCCTGGAGCCTGGCGGACCCAGTGCATTGCATAGCTGCGGAAGGTGAATCCAGAGGCTACACAGGAGAGTCTCAGAGACCCCCCAGCCTGCACCAAGTCTCCCCCAGACTCCACCAGCTGCTGTACACACTGGACACCTGCAAACAGACACAGCTCATCAGCACCTTAGCTCACGTTCACAGCTTCTCCTCCTGTCCCCTCCCTTCCTCGGAGTCTCCTTTTCCCCAGGAATTACCTCCCAGAAGAGCCACAAGGAGCAGCCAGCTCAGCCTAGGCTCCATGGTGTCTATTCAAGTTCAGTGCTGACCCCAAGTGGACACCTGGATGTGAGCTGGGCTCCTGTGCAAAGCTGCAGGGTTAGGCTGGCTGGTTTTCATGAGTAGGGGGCCAGCTCTATTTGCATGTCTCCTGCTATATAGCCGCTCTGGGCAGGTGTTTTCCCAGAAAGGAGCCTGGGGAGGGTCCTGGTGACTCTGGGGCCATAATAGCTTTGTGAGGATGTGACTGTATTGGGGGGGGGGGCAGAGCTGGGTGTTTGCTGAACATGTGTGATCTGATGTGAGGAGCTCATGTGTCTATGTTCAGCAGGTGCACTATAGGGTCTTCTTTTTGCTGGATTTCTTTATCCATGTTGGATTCAGATCATTTCTTTGTCCAAATATTTTCTCTTAATGAGAGTCATTTGTATTTCACTTAGGTTGAGAAGGCTGGGGATGGTGGTAAGAACCCACAAGTGGAAAGTTTAAACTGTTTTAAAGTTTTTCTTTTTAGGTCTGAAAGAGGGAAAGAAAGCAGAGAGCAGCTGGGAGCTGATGTTTGCATATCAATGGTAAGGGTGATCAGTGAAAATGCTAATGAGGAGTGTGTAGCCTGCTTTGGAGAGAGAAGCAAGCAGATAGCTGTATACAGTTAAAAGTTGAAGTCAGAAAGTCTTCATTTATACCCTATTTCACTTCTATCAAGCAATGATACTAACAGTGGTTACTTGATTGAATAAATATAATACATAAAATCTATACTTTGGAAAATGGGTGAAAATGATCATAAAAATAATGACAAATAAATGAAGAAAAGATAACCGCAAACACCTGGGAAGACAGACGATGGAACGAGATAGCTGTGAATGCATGTGCACCAAAAGATTGGAAAAAGAAGACAAAACCTTAGAAGCACACAAGCTTCCAGAACTGAATCAGGGCAAGAAAACCCAGACAGAACGTGTGCATGCAGCAGAATGGTAAGTAATGAGAGTTCCAAAATGCAGGGTTGGTGGGTCTAACTACTGTGTTGGCCAAACCCTCTGAAGGTCACTGACACCATCCTTCTCTGTCTCTTCCAGAAACTGAAGAAGAGGCTGAATTGCTCAGCGCTTAGTGTGAGGCCAATGTGATCACGACAATAAAGCAGAGCAGGACATTGTACACAAGAGGGAAAAGTACTGACCAATTTCCTGATAAATGTGGATGAAACAATGCTCAACAAATAGAACCAAAGTGATTAACAACCCACAGAGGGGAGCACACGACAGGACCATGTGTGTGTATTCCAGGGACACAGGATGGACGGACACAGATGAGTCATCCCTGGAATTCACCATTTCAACAGGGAAAGACAAATTCACAGGATCAGATCCACAGCTGCAGGGAAGGCAACTGATAACATTCACATCCATTTCTGAAAAAGACTCTCAGTAGATGAGGCAGGAAGTGACACACATCAGCAAGACACAGACCATGTGCACACACCCACAGGGTCATCCAACTCTGTGGGAGAGATTAAACCTTCATCTCAAGGTCAGGATCTGACAAGGACGCCACCTGTTCCATCCTGCTCAGCATCAGGTTGGGAGAGGAGATGCCAAGGAACCCAGGTTTGTAAAGCAAAAGTGCAGCTCTCACTCCTTTCAGAAGCCATGATAATAGAGACAGAGAACACTGAAGACCTCACTTATACTACTGGAGCCAGATATCAGTCTAGTCCAGCGAAGGCTGCAAGCCCTCTGTGTGTCCTGGGTTTTGAGGGGGCTGTTCAGGTGCTTGGCTCATTTTTATTGCGATGGCTTTCTAGTTTTTGAGGTTAAGAGTTTCTGTTAACTATTGACCCTACTTTTTTCACATGTATCACATTTGATTATCATCCCTAAGTCTCCAGTAATCTCATTTTCTTGACATTTTCTTTTGCAGGATTTATTGTTTTCATTTAGTGAGTCTAGAAAACAACTATTTATTGACTCTGCCACTTTATTTTTATACCATCTCAAGGTCATGTCCACACTCAATGAAATAATGTTTTCTCTCTGTTAGCTGTCAGTGATTCCTTCCTTTGAAGTTTACATGTAGTATCTGTGTGTAATCTGGTGTAATCGTTGTTGGCTGTTGTTCTGCCCAAATTAACTATTTTTCTAGTGCAAAAGAATTAGTTTAGGATTCGTTTGTCTACATCTACTGAATTAATTGGATATTTTATTAGTTTTGCATTTTATCTATAATTCTCTTTGGTAAATACTCATATGTGAACAATGCTTATTCTTCTCACCTTGAGTACGGGGCAACTCTCCATATGCCTATTATGCTATTATCTCATTTGAGATTCTCCAAGCATCCTTCTTGTAGCTCTCATAGACTGTTGTCAAATTTATACCTAGTGTGGTATTTTAAGCTTGTTAACCTAACAGTATTATTTGATTGTTATTTTCATATAAGCTACTCAATAGTTTTCTACTGAATATCTGAAGGTCAAGTAATGACGTGTTGAACATTTACCTTTTAAGTTTTGTTGGGAAACATCTGGGCCAACCTTAACAATGGGCTATGTGACCCGGCAGCAGCCACCAGGGCAGGGTGCCTGGGTGCATGCAGCCTGTTCTACATGTTCACGGGAGACCCTTGCCATGAAGGATCTGCATTGACCTGCAGTGCTCTTATGCACAGGTTCTGGAAGGTTGCTTTGGCTGAAGAACTGCTCTAAATAGAGCCTTTCTGCATGGAGTAGAAGCTAGTCCTGGGAACAAATGACACACTAAATGTTGTATTTATAAACTACTCAGTAAAACTGCAGGTCGCAGTGACAGGGCAGAGCGGACCTCAGGAGTCTCTCCCCAGTGAGTGCCACCTGCACATTCTTCGCCTCTTTGCTATATTTCTGTTTCTTAACGCCCTTAATCAACTTACCTCTGATGTCAACGAAACGGTCAGCAACACAATTCACCTCATGAACTGGCCTCGATATAACTGCCTGTTATTACATTTAGACTTTCACTCATTTTCTCTGTAAACATTCATGTCATCTGTGACAAGACACATTTATTTCAGCGTTGCAGTCTATGTGCTCTTTCCGTTAGTCATTTCATTGCATTAGCACAGCTGTTGGCACAATTGTGAGAGAGAAGGATGAGAAGGGACCAGGCTCCTCCTGCCCTTGGTGGAGGGTATCGAGGACTTCAGGACTCAGTGAGGTTCTCTCTGTTGTGGTGTCTCGTTTTATTTCCCAAGGTGAACGATCCTGTGTGTTCTTAGCTTAGAGGGAGAAAGTTCATCATGAGTGGTGTCAGATTTTCCCTGATATTTTCCCGTATCTTCTGATATGGTCACTACATTTTTTCTAAGCATGTGTTTTTGAAAAACCAGGACTCAGACTGTCACCCATCGCAGTCCCCAATCAGCTCTACCCACAGGGGCTCTCCTTTTCCTTAAATAACCCTTAACTGTCAGTCAGGAAATCCCAGCCTCCAGGTGTTTCCTGAGCCCCTGGTGTCCTGAGGAGCAACTGTGTCCCAGCGCCCCCTGCTGGTCCTGGGCATCCCCAGCCCAGCCCTGTGCCTGCAGGGTTTGTGTCTGGGCTCACATTCACTTTCCCTCACTGTGTACTTCTCACACAGTAATACACGGCCGTGTCCTCGGTGCTCAGGCTGCTCATCTGCAGATACAACAAGTTCTTGGCAGTGTCTATGGAGATGGTGAATCGGCCCTTCACCGAGTCTGCATAACTTGTGTAACTAACTTCATGGTTAACATATGCAACCCACTGCAGCTCTTTCCCTGGAGCCTGGCGGACCCAGTTCATGTAGTAGCTGCTAGAGGTGAATCCAGAGGCTGCGCAGGAAAGTCTCAGAGACCCCCCAGGCTGCACCAAGTCTCCCCCAGACTCCACCAGCTGTTCCGCACACTGGACACCTGCAAACACACATACCGCCTGTCAGGACCCTGGCTCCAATTCATGGCTACTCTCTCTCCTGTACCCTCCCTTCCTTGGGATCTCCTGTCCCCCTGAAATTACCTCCCAGAAGAATCAGAAGGAGCAGCCAGCTTAGCCCAGGCTCCATGGCGAGTGTCCGCGTTTAGTGCTGACCCCAAGAGGATACCTGGATGTGGGTCGGACTCCTGTGCAGAGTTACAGGGTCGGGCTGGCTGGTTTTCATGAGCAGGGGGCTGGCCCTATTTGCATGTGCCTTGCTATATAGCAGCTTTGGGCGGGTGTCTGTGGAGAGAGGAGTCCGGGGAGGTTCCTGAGAAGTTTGAGCTTATATCATTGTAAATGGGCATTTTTACCAGCTGATGGAGCTACGTGAATGCTGGCACATACTGCTGTGTTGTCACACAGTCAGATCTTGTAGCTAAGTAGGTGCCCTAATGCCACGGACCGGCCGGGCGAGAGCACAGGCCACGTGGAACCAGGGCTCAGCTGGGGCAGGAAAGACACAGGGCCGGCAATTGGTGAACAGACACACACACTCAGTGAGCAGTGAATCTGCACCTTTATTTGAGATTTCAGTCAGCATATATAGTGTTTAAAAGAACTACTTCAACATTCCATGAGCACGTGAAGTCAATATCTCAACGGAAAGACAGAAATCAATATCTCAACTGAAAACAGACTATCATTAGATATTACAAAACATTCCTAAGCAATCATCTTTTTAGAAATCATGACAGCTAAACTGATTACTGGTCACCATGATTGTCTCCTGTCTGCAAAGTTATCTAGTTCATCGGATTTCACTGCCTAAGGTGCATTGCTAACACTTTTGTAATTCCTTTACCAAAAGTTCTTCCACAGTTGATGTTAATTATTCTCTCAATTAAAATGAAATGATCTGACAGCAGGGCCCCCGAATCGTTTTAATAACCATGCAGCACATGACTTCAGCAACTCCAACACCTGGGGTCTGAGAAGCTATGCCTCAAGGGTCCCCTGCTATGCAGGTCAGCTCCCAGTATGTCCCTCCTGCGGGGGGGCAGAGACCTAGCCTGTGAAAGCTCCGTTTCACAAGACCCCCATTTCCAGGTCAGCTCCCACACCCTAATATGTTAATGTAATTTGAATACTGACCCAGTCTCACATGCATTATCTCAGATATTTGTACCAGTCAAAAGAGAGTCTTTTTCTTTTACTGAAAGTATCTTTCACTGTATAGAAATGTTTTTAGTTTATTTGTCTTGCTTGTTTATAATTTATTTTATGTCTATTGTCTCAGAGACAAGTTTAAAATACATTGATTGCAGCCTCATTTATAGTTAGTAGTGGGAGATCCCACATGACCAAGGACACATGTAGGATTCATAAAAATAAGGCATATTTATACATTGGGCTATTACTCAGCAATGAGAAAGGAAGAATTCCTGCTATTTGCAACAATACTGATGGAACTGAAGAGGATGGTGGGAAATTACACAAAACAGGGAGAGACCAACATACACTGGATGGTGTCACTTACATGTGGAATATAGAGAAACACAGCAAAGCATCAAACCAAACCAAACCAATGCTAAACACCTGACATCTGACCAGGGAACTAAAGCTACCACAGGAGAGGGAGGGAGTCCGGGGAACAGTGGGGTTGATGCAGCTCTGATGGAAGGCAGGGATGAGAGGACACATTTCAGCCATTTTGAACCTATAGCCTGTGGTGCTGACACAGAGATGCAAGCCTGGTTTTCCTCCACAAACATCATAAAGAAAACGTATCAATCTAGTCAAGATGATTGAAATATCTGTTGTCTTCTCTGATCACATTGCACCTACTAGAAATTATCCAAATAGAAAGCCTAATGTCACAGTAATATCTGGAGACTATACACAGCTCTACTGACCGGCTATGGGGTTTGTGAGGAGGTGAAATAAGAAAGTATATTATACCAGCTCTGCAGATAATGGAGCCCTGACCCACCGCAGCCTGTTGGCACACCAAAAACCACACACAGGGAATCATATGGCAGAACAGGACTATGGTGCGAAACAGACAGAGCTCAAATAAGTCATCAAACATTAGACAAGTACAAAAGGAGGACAAATGTCACTGAAGACAGTGGAAGGGAGGAAACAACAAAATTTGTAGCAGAAATAAATGCAGCACAAGTGGAATAGACTGAAAAGATAAAAAAAAAATGGTAACAGAAAAAAACAAAAAGAATCCCAACCAAGTGGGAAAACATTTCTGCCCTCCAGATAAGCGACAGGGGTCTGATAACAAAGATACACAAAGAACTCACACAACTTAACAAAAACAGAGCAAAGAACCCAGTTAAAAAATGAGGAGATGATCTAAAAGGAAACTTTTCCAAAGAAGAAGTCCAAATGGCCATTAGGCACATGAAAAATGTTCAACATCATTAGCAGTAAGGGAAAT
The DNA here is from genome assembly GCA_004024945.1 of Uropsilus gracilis. Taxonomy (NCBI): domain Eukaryota; kingdom Metazoa; phylum Chordata; class Mammalia; order Eulipotyphla; family Talpidae; genus Uropsilus; species Uropsilus gracilis. The sequence continues at coordinate 9,670 of PVHY01030695.1, forward strand.
GCAAATCAAAACCACAATGAGATACATCTTACACCAATAAGAATGGCCCACATCCAAAAAACAGACAACAATAAGTGCTGGCATGGATGTGCAGAGAAAGGAATACTTTTACACTGCTGGTGGAATGCAAACTCATCCAACCACTATGGAAAGCTGTGTGGAGGACCCTCAAATTAATGAAATGGAACTACCATTTGACCCAGCAATCACTTTTCTGGGAATCTACCCAAAGGAGACCTCAATGTGGGTACAAAGGGACACCTGTGCCCAGATGTTTATTGCAGCACTATTTATAATTGCAAGAACTTGGAATCAACCCAAATGCCCCAAAAAAGATGACTGGATGAAAAAGATGTGGTATATATATATATATATATATATATATATATATATATATATATATATATATATATATATATATATATATATGTACCTGGAAGAAATCATACTGGCAGAAACAATTCAGAAGGAAAAAAAACAGATACCAAATAGTTTCACTAATATATGGACAACCAAATGAAAGTACACGACTGTGGGAGGGGACCAGCTCGAGTGGCCAGGGAGGGGAAGTGGTGGGGGACCCTCAGGGACCTCAATGATGTGATTATGTGAAATACATATATGTATAAATTAAAATTTAAAAATAATTTTAAAAATGGTAACAGAAGTTGACAACTGAAAAACAAACAAGAGTCAAAAGCTAGACTTGCCCGTAGGATAACAGGAGGAAACTGATAAAAGAATCAGAAATGAGTGAGGAGGGATCACAGAAAGACCTTGAGACACAGAAGGCCACAGTGTGTGTTGTGAGTGTGCATACATGGAGAAATCGTGAAACCTCGAAGAAACAGAGAAGATTCTAGATGCGCACAACCTCCAAGCCCACAGGAGGAAGCAGAACAATGACAAAGCAGAAAGCTGAGAGTAGGCAGCCTCTGCCAGGCCGACCATGGGGACGAGGCCCGCTCCAGGGTCCTCCACTTCCATCAGATTTCTGCAGGGCATCAGGAGTCAATCTGTCCAGCTACAGACACCTGGGAGATGAGACGGTCAAACCAAGGTCTTGGACACAGGTCCTACATGGGGTGGACCCAGTCAGAGCATATCCGACCCACAAGAGACACGGAGTGGGATGAGCTTGCCGTGGTGACCTGTCAGAGGCCCACCTCCAGGATTTCTGGGAGTCAGGGCGCTAGACCCCTGGGCCAGAGACAAATGCTACATGAGCAAGACTCCCTCCTTCTCCAAGGAGGAAGGAAAGTCTCAGAGAAGTAGCCACAGCCGTGAGGCAGAACTAGAAACCCCAAGGGAGAAGAGGAGTTGGACCCACCACCTGCTGGAGACCTTCCCCACCAAGCAACTTCCCCACTACCAGTGGCCAGCAGTGGGGTTCCCAAAGCCAGATGCCAGAATGGTGAGGCTCAGAAGCAGCATCTGGTGACAGACACTGGAATGAAGGAGACAGCCAGGGTGAATGAGGAGGCTGGGAACCCAGTGACCACAGGACTCTGGACAAAAGGAGACTGTCTCCTACACCACAATAAAGGAGACTAAGGAGATACTGCACACACACACCCTGCAGGGAATTCTTCCCAGACTGCCTATCCTCCTCATAATTGATCCCAGAGATCTGAGCTGCCTGGTCTGCCTCATCCCAGGAGCACAGATCCTCTCCCAGGGAAAGTACTTGCTCCAGGAAGAAAAACAAGAGAGCAGAGGCAAAACATTGACCAACTTGCAGCAAGAGAACAGTTGGAGTCACCAGAGTAGGGAAGGTGAAAAGGGGGAGTGGGCGGTGGTGTAGGGGTGCAACATTGAGAGGAGGGCCATAACCAAGGGGACAATGACTATGTAAATATGACCAATGTTGTACAAAAAAAAATAAATAAAGACAACAGAAAGTCAGAAATGCTTCTAAATGAAAAGCAAAGGGCCTCCTGTACTCTTTAAATTGAGTACAAGCGAACCTTCAAAGTGTTGATACCATGCTGCTTGATGGTTTCAAGAAACTGAGGAATAAAGTGAGCTGCCCAGCACATTGTCTGAGGAAAATATGATTCTGACACTAAAGCCGAAAGGACATCTCACACTATAGAGAAAACTACAGACCAATATCCTGGCAAATCCTAAAGAGAATCTCAGCAAACAGAGTTAACAGCACACTGAGGGAGCATACGTCAGACCATGTGTGTCTATTCCAGGGACACAGGCTGGATGAACACAGATGAGTCATCCATGGAATCACCATTTCTGCAGGGGAAAGACAGAATCATGGGATTCGATCCACAGCTGCAGGAAAGACAACCACAAAACTGATGTCCATTAATGATAAAAACTCTCAGTGAGATGAGACTAGAAGTGACACACCTCAGCAGGACACAGGCCATGTGCACACACCCACCGGAGCATCCCACTCCTTGGGAGAGACTGAAGCTTCTCTCAAGGTCAGGACCCTGACAAGGATGCCACCTGCTCCATCCTGCTCAGCATCAGGCTGGGAGAAGAGATGCCAAAGATATCCAGATTTGAAAAGCAAAAGTGCAGCTCTCTCCTTGCAGAAGCCACGATATTAGACACAGAGAATCCTAAAGACCCCACTTAAAATATTGGAAACTAAAATAAGTGTACTTTACTGCAGACTCCAAAACCATGTGTGTGCCCTGAGTGGTGAGGTATCTGTTCCAGCACTTGGCTAATTTTTATGGGGATTGTTATCTTGTTGAGTTTTCAGAGATTCTGTTAATTTTTACAATCATATTTTCACATCTGTCATAGTCAACTATCATCTCTAAGTCTGTGTGTGTTCCCATTTTCCTAACATTTCCTTTTGCATGGTTAATGTGCTTATTTAAGGAGTCTAGCAACAATGGTCTTGAAATGTCCATATTTTTGCCCCATATCTAGGTCATGTCCATATGCCATTAAATAAAATTGTTGTCCTTTTTTAATTGTCAGTGTTTCCTTCCTTTGCAGGTAACATTTCTGTCCATGGTCCATTCTGACTGAATCTGTGGCAGCTGCTGCTCTGCCCAGATCATGTGTCTCTTCAGGTGCAAACCCAGCCATCACCTATCCTTGAGCAGCCTGTCTGGGATCCATTGACCTGCGTTTGCTCCTCAGGCACATGAGTTGATTCCAGTGATCTAGGTTGTTCCTGGAATTCATTCCTGTCCCTTTGGTCTGTCACCTGATTCTGTCTCAGCCATGTGTTGTCTTTGCTGCATGACTGTGGAGGAAGCTGAGGTGGGCAGCTTTGTTCTCCTTCATCTGTGCTGACCTGGGCTCCTGCCTGTCCTGAGGCTTTAGAGTCAGTCTGTCTGCATCCACCAGATGGGGAGTTGCATTATTAGCATTAAACCTACGATTCTAGGAGGAAGATCTCATAGGAGCCTGAGGGGATCTGCATTCGGGTAGCCCCCTGACAAGCGGGGAGGGGCCGAGTCAGCTCTCCCATACCACTGGGCCCTCAAACAGGTCTTCCCAGCTCATGGTGTTGTGTGTCTCCAGCGCCCGGGAGCCCATAGGGGTGGGTCAGAGGAGGGCACAGATTTCCGGGTGTAG